>CM035844.1:56391638-56679588 GCA_020510985.1 Pholidichthys leucotaenia | reverse complement strand
AGTCGTGGCCTATGCCAGCAAAACCCTCTCTGGTCCGGAACTGAAATACTCGGACTGTGAAAAAGCCCTTCTGGCCACTGTATGGGTAGTCAAACATTTCTCCAACTATGTAGGAGGCCAGAGAATCACAGTTGAGACTCACCACCAACCAGTGGCCTTCCTTAACAGTCAACGCATCAGAGAAGGTGTTGTAACAAATGCCAGAATAGCCTCCTGGTTGATGGCTCTACAAAGCTTTGATGTGGAGGTCCGCTACGCACAAAAGTTGAGAAGCCCTCTCGGCACAGACTTGGCTGCCTGCCAACGGTGCTCTGAGGACACTCCAGGACCATCCATTCAGAGCCACCTATAGTCACTGAAGACCCAAACCATCACTACTTTGACCAGAACATCTGCCAAGATATGGTCACCGCCTATGTCGATGGTTGTTCTTTTCACCATGAAACTCACATTCGTGCTGGTGTGGGTGTGGCATGGCTGAACAATCAGCCTTGTGAACCCCACAACTATCAACTGGGTTCCCAATCATCTCAGAAATGAGCACACCTGCGGAAATCGCAGGTGTGCTCATTACACTGCAACTTGCCGTAGACCATGGCATTCGCGCATTGGTCATCTGCACTGACTCCAACTATGCACGCCTCAGTTTCACTTGTCATTTAGCACTCTGGAAGGCCAAAGGTTTTGTAACCTCCAACCGCAAACCGGTTAAACATCAAGACCTTCTCAAGGCATGTGATCACCTGGTCACCTCCAACAACCTCCAGGTATACTGGAAAAAGGTCAGAGGTCACTCGCGCACACCAGGTCAGGACAAAGAATGGAATGACCTTGTGGACTCACTTGCAAAACAAGGAGCTATACAAGGCACACCCTGGTCCTTTGATTCTGCTCAGGTGCCGACTTCACAGTCCCACCCACCCACCCCTACAGTCTGCGCAGTCACTAGGGCCCAGACTAACAGGTCCCAAGACACGACACAAACCACAGGTCCCCTTGCGGTTGACCCTGTTTTCATTGATGCTGACCTTATCTCTCTTCAAACCCTTGACCCTGCGGTCCATAAAATGATACAATACATCTCAGATCCTGCACTTAATGCACCATCCGACTCGGATCTCGCTGACACTCCAGACTTGAAACCACTTTTTGCCGCACAATCATCCTTGCAGCTGCGAAATGGCATTCTAGTTCATGTTTCCGATGAACTCCCTACGCCTGCGCTTGTGGTCCCTCGTAATCAGAGGGGGGTGATGATTGTTCATGCCCATGATCTCCCAACTGCAGGACACAAAGGCGTCAAAGCGACGTACAACGCGCTCAAACAAGTGGCATATTGGCCATACATGCAAAAGGATGTAGCCGACTACATCAAGGGATGTCTCGTATGTTGCCAGTTTCAACCAACCAACCCGATGCATCGAGCACCCCTACAGAAAAGTGGCATTTCATTCCCATGGTTTGACCTCCAAATTGACTGGGTAGGCCCCCTTCCACGGTCAGCCAGAAGAAACAAATACTTCCTCACAGTCACATGTGCTTTCACCAAATGGGTCGAGTGCCTGCCTGCTCCTAATGACACGGCAGAAACCACGGCCTACTTGTTGATGAACCACGTATTCTCTAGGTTCGGTCTGCCAAGCCGAATCAACTCTGACCGCGGCACTCATTTCACCGCCGAAGTCATGCGACAACTGTGGGAAACCTTGGGAGTTAAAGCTAACTTCCATATTAGCCACCACCCACAATCCTCCGGACAGGTTGAAAGAACCCACCGAACTGTGATCAACATACTGAAGAAGTATGTTTCACCACACCAAAAAGACTGGGATGTAAAACTCCCGCTGGTCTTAATGGCCATCCAAGCCACACCCCATGAAGCTACGGGGGTGTCACCTTTTGAAATGATGACAGGCCGGCAAATGACTTTGCCCCTGCATTTACTCTACCAACCTGGAGAAGCCAGTGTTGCTACAGCTTACACTACTCACCAGTACATGACTGACCTGACCAAACATCTCCGACAGACTTTTGCCTTTGCCCAAAAACATTTGGACCGATCAGCTGAAGGACACAAAGCCTACTACGATCAGAAAGCATCACATGACGAACTCCAAGTGGGAGACAAGGTTTTCTATTATGCTTTCATTCCTCAGACAGGACAGACCAACGCACGAGCAGGAAAACTTGCTCGGAAGTTCCTCCCCAGGTGGACAGGTCCACACATGATCCCAGATAAACTCTCTCCGGTCGTTTACCAAATCAAAATAAGCAAAGGTCGCCAGGACCCCATCTCCAAATGGGCCCATCGTAATCAAATCAAAGCTTACAAAAACCCCATGGGACTTGTCGGGGACAACACTGTTCCATTAAGTCAGTAAACAAACCTAAAATCTTGTTTGCGCCCGATAGATAACTATTAGCTGACTATCAGCCTCAGACATTCTCGGTCGCATTTCTCTTCCTCAATCAGGTAACTGCATTAAACCTTCAAAAGGAGAAAGTTAACCCAAACTAACTGACTTCCTTAAAATCTAACTTTAAAAGACCCCGCAAAATTCCATTCAGTATCATCAAGTTACTATTTCAAAGTAGTACAAACAAAATCAACAACATCACTAGCTTAAGTCAATAATCACAAAACCCTCTAAAGGTGATAAACACTAATAGCTTAGAGCCCAGCCTCTAACAAAGTTGTTCCACCTCTAAGAATAACTTTCACCTACCACTCAGGTACCTCAAGAAAAGGAAAACTGACAAGAAGCTCAAGATTAAAATGACTCACTTCTATTCGTTGGCCAGGACGATGGCCCTCCTGTTTTTCAGTTTAGCCCTCTACCTAGCACTCTCACCTACTTTCGCCCAGTTAGAACTGGACAGAACCCAGACAAGAAGTCAACAATCCTTAAGTAGATTCTCAACCACGGCCTCATCATTAGGGCCCCTTGCTAGCCTTAGCACGTCTACTGTTAAATCAGTCAACACCGCTACACTGAAATGCCAGATAGTTGAACCACCAACTGTTACCAAAACTTTGCAAGATACTGTGTTGGTTTTGAATGTTTGCTCCAAAGCCTCATTCAAACTCAACAAGGTCTTGGACTTGTCACTCTTCATGTTAGAGGGTGACCCTGCTCACCCACATATAATGCCTGTGTTTCTTCTAAAGGTAGCTAGAAATATTAGACTTTCAGCTAACACTTTGACAACGAGTCTGCCTTCACCGCTTCTTGCCCCTGTTTCAGATGTCACAAAGTTATTCCTCATTGCCACTCAAAGAACAATGATGACTTTCCATGTTCGCTCAGTCTTCCAGAACAAAGGTCTCAAACACCCTCTGAGTAAGACCTCTGTAGAACCATGGTTTAGTCCAGCTAAACCAATTCAGTTGAATGAATGAATGAATGAATTTTATTTATTTCGGATAATACAGTACAGGTTAAAGAAACTGTATAATATAACAACAAGGTCAAATTAGACAAAGACTCCTTCTACTAAACAATTCCACGTGAGTTATCCGAAATGGGTGATGGCTGAAGCCGCAGCTTATATTGCCCACCCATATTCCATCCAAGAATTCAAAGAAAAAAGAGTAAACAAGACAAGAGTGATTACAATTTAGAACAAAGCTAAGACAAAGTGTGACTGAGAGAAAAAAAAAAAAAACTAAGCTAAGCTAAGTTAAGCAGTTACTATTCAAGACAAATCTAAGACAGAATGTCACAGAGAGAAAAAAAAAAAAAAACTAAGCTACAACACAACACAGGCTGGATATGTCAATCCTTATGTGAGTTTACATGTCGTCTTGTAAATATGTTTGGAGTATTTCTTCCTTTAGTTTTTGTTTAAATTGTCCAAGCGTTGTACATGATTTTAATTCAGGTCCATAATCGTTCCATAATCTGACTCCTTGCACTGAAATACAGTGTTGCTTGGTGGTTGTTCTCACTGTAGGCTTTTGAAATATACATGTTCCTCTGAAGTGATATCGTTTCTCCCTTGTTTGGAACAACTTTTGGATATTTGCAGGCAGTGATAAATTCTTCACTTTGAACATTATTATTGCGGTTTTAAAGTCAACCAGATCTTTCAACTTGAGAGTTTTTTGTTTAAGAAAAAGTGGGTTTGTTGGTTCCCTGTAAGCTGCTTTGTTTATTATTCTAATAGCTCTCTTTTGAAGCATAAAGAGTGGATATATGTTTGTTTTATATGTATTTCCCCATACTTCATTGCAATATGTCATGTATGGGAGTATTAATGAATGATACAAGGTGTATAGTGTGGGCTGATTCAGCAAATATTTCACTCTGTGTAATATTGCAATTGATTTGGAGACTTTACCTTTAATATAATTAATATGTGACTTCCAACACAGTTTGTTATCAATTATTACTCCAAGGAATTTGGTTTCAGATACCCTTTCAATCTCTACACCATTTACACTGAGTTTGGGTACTGGATTGTTGTGATGGTTGTTAAAGACTATAAATTTTGTCTTACTTAAATTGAGTGTTAATTTGTTTGAATCAAACCACAGTTTAAGCTTTCCTAATTCCTTCCCGAGTGTATCCAGAAGTTGTTCCAAATTGTTTCCACTGCATAGCAGATTAGTGTCATCGGCAAACAATATTAAGTCCATTTTTTCTGAGTCTTTACATATATCGTTTATATACATATTGAATAATAATGGTCCCAAAACTGAACCCTGTGGGACTCCACAGGTGACCTTCAGCAACTCTGAGTTTTTGTTGCTAACACATACATACTGATGAGTTCGAACCTCCCTGAATTAACTCAGTATTGCTTAACCTAAACATCTACCTCAGATAAGCAATACATTTTTGTTTTGCATTCTTTGTTTTGACTTTTATTTTTCTTTATTTTTAGAATTTTTGAAGTTATATGCATGCTTATATACAAACCTATATTTTTATATATAGCTCTTGCACTCCATCTTGATTTTTGTACCCATTCAAACTGTTTTTTTTAAACAACTATGATAGCTATTTCATCGTGAACCAAAATTCCTACCTCAGGTATGTAAGACTACGCACTTATTTTTGTAGCTAGAATTTTTGAGTCATTTCAAGACCTATGCCTTAGCGTACTACTCCAAGTCAATTTTATAATCTACATTTGTCCATATTCAAATTATTTTTGGAAATTCATGGAAGTCCTTCCAGTTAACCAAAGTCAATGATCTGTACTTAGTAATAGATACTGTTTGCATGCTAGTGTGTATGGACATCACACAAACCTTTTAACCCAATATTTAGGTCAAGTGTTGCCAAGGAGACGAAGCTGCCATGGGTGTGTACCAACGCTGACCGATGCTCACCATTGCTACAAAGGGGGGAACTGTAGCATCATCGTCTCCTCAAACCAAGACAGAAGATCACTTCTCTTCATTTTATAGGAATTTCACTTTATTCATTACACAGGAATATCACTTTTCTGCCTTTTCAGGAATATCACTGGCTTTTATGTCGACTCATGCCAGGCCTCTTCCGGGCCTGACCAAAGATGCTTGCTTTCCCAGGACCCCAATGTAAACAGTTGCCTCTTGCAGAGATTGTAAGGATCAGAATTTGCTTTTAAAGGCTCAAAGGAACATAAAACTCAGGAGACCAGACCTCTCAACGTGAACACTGCATTTGACAACATACCTTTTCACAGGAAACCAATGTTCTTAAGAGTCATAAACCACTTAATCTGACGGGTTTATAACTGATGCTGTCCAGACCTTCGCCCAGATACTAAAGGAAATCATCTACAGCTCAACAGTACCTCCTAGCGGATACCTACGGAATGTGTTTTCAGTATGTAGGATGACTTTTAATTTGTTCTAAACATTAAGTTTCTTTCAGCTTATCCTCTTATCCTAAGGACACTGAAAATCATCCCTCTTTTATCACCAACCATGGTTTGCTGCATGTTTTGCTGCATTTTGATCTAAATGTGAATGCATGTATTATAATTATGTATAAGAAATGTTATATTCATGAGTGTTATTGGAGTAATGGTATAAATGCATGATCACCAAATATTAGCCAAGTCATTTAATTTAGTTAGATTTTATATTGAGCATTTATTTCATAAGAACTGACTGAGTGTTGATTTTCCCTCTGAAATTTCATGGGATGGTGTCTTCATTTGATTGGCTGCTCTCAAACAAAGAAGTGTTCTCACATTGGATAGCAGCCATTTCAAACTGCTTCTGAAAAAGCCGATAGGTCAGTCTTGCGACCGACATCATCAGTTTTATGACCCAGCGAGGTAACTTTAAAAGAGAAAAGTTAGATTTGAGTTTGGTAGAAAAAAGTAAGAGTTAGATTAGCTAGAAGTAAAGTAACAATGTAACAAGTAGCAAGATAGAATTAAGAATTAGAAACACAGAAAGAAGAAAGAAAGAGATTTTGAGAAAGATTAGGAACTAAATTAAGATTAAAGAAGCAGAATAGTAATCTAGATCTCAGAAGATTTTATTCCACCGTTTCAAGGCCCTGTGAAGTTTTATTTTATTCTCTGTGTGTTTGTCAAGTCTTTCGTTATATTCTGGTCACTGAGGAGAAACCATTTTTGTTTAGAGCTCGTCCCTTTTAGAGAATCAAATTCTCAAACTTTTTCCTTCACCTCAGAAGCCATTCTTATCTTAGTAAATGTTTTTCTCATTTTTTTTCATGACTTTTCACGCCATTAAAGTGGACCTTTAATTTGCCTAGTTTAAAGTGAACAGAGACTGAGAAGATTTTCCTTCAGTTTTTTTGGTCTATCCCGCTACAAGAGACCTCAAATTTGGATTCTTTTCCAAGGACTTTTCACCCCGCCCTGAGACAAACCATCCACGGCTGCAAGTGTCTCCTTGAAGGGCCCCCCAGCTGAGTTATCACCTCCACGGCTGTGAGGACAGCAGCCGCTTCCTCCGACGTCCTAACTTCAAAACCCAGCGGTATCGACCCGCGGAAACGTGGACCTACGGCTGTTGTGTGAGTGAAACTCTTATTTCTCCTATCTGCTGGGTTAAAACGTGATGTCCTAACAATTAAATTACAATTGAATATGGCCCGTATTTCAGGGCTCAATTAGTCTCTCAGCCACAGGATAGAGCTATCAACTGAAGGAAAACTCTTAGTCATTTTTAAGTAACTGCCCTTAAATTTTTGTAGATTAATTCAGAATTCTTTTTTTTTTAGATAATTAGCTTATGAATTTTCCCCATAAAATTGCGTTGTTTTGTTAAAACATTCCAGCCTCATTTACCGTTGAAACATAAGTCTGTTCCTCCTTGGTTATACAGAGGTGTAACGCTGGAGTTTATGTTCAGGAACCCAATATCAGTTGATGTGATATATTACGCTGTCATCATCTGAATCTGTTTATTCATTATTTGAACGCTATGCCATGTAAACTGAATGAGTTTAATAAAAGGGTGAATTAAAGAAGTTGAAGCATTTTCCTTTCGCATATACAGGTTTCCTAATCACGGCAGGACAAAAACTCACTGAAACTTTGAGACTGATTCATTAAGTAATTTAAGGTACAAAATTAATTAAAATTAAAGTTAATATTATTGTCCGTTAGGACTGGTGCCCCTTTTACGAGTGCTTTTATTTAATTTAGCGGGTGTAGAAGTGACGGTTTAACTCCGCCCCCTTTCACACCCACTATTAAATAAAATAAATAATTCCTGTACCTTATGACAAATATTTTATAGGCAATTCACGCTACATATTAGTAATGAAATGTCTTGCCTGATTCCCGGTAGAGAGGCTAAGGGAAAGCAGTCCCCTTAGCTCTCCCCGCCTGCTGCTGTTAAAAACTGTTCACCAGCCCTCTCTCCTCTCCTCTTTGTGTGCCTGCCAGAACCGGAGCTGAGCAGCCAGGATAAGGAGGAGCCAGAGGTCTGGGGGGCGGGGGGGGTGTCCTCCCACAGTCACGGTGAACCAGGTCCCAGCCGCCACACAGGAGGAGTCACCAGCATGTATCATGGCAGCTGGGAGAATTAAGACTGCAGAGACCATCACGCCTGCTGTGGAGGCCGCCACAGCAGAGTCAGCACCCAAGCAGAACCTTGTGGAGGCTGAACCTGAGGAGACATCGCCCAGCTCGTCGAAGTCCTGGATGGCGGTAGAGCTTGAGCTAAGACAAGTGCTGTCTTTTGTCTTTCTCTTTTCCATAATTGAGCATTTTTTCCTAGCTTTAGGTGAGGAGAGCCATCTGCAGCCAAACGCTGCACCTGAGCTTGCCTTGCCGGGCTCTGCTGCTGCCGGCGACTCTGACCCTTCCCCCTCTCCTTCTGAGTCCATTTCCAGAGTTGTTGGAGAGGGTCTTCCATCACCGGACGAGTCTATGGATCCAGGTTAGCAACCGGAGGCCACCGAGGTTCCGGACGAGGTGGTTGTCGGGGGAACCCAGTCCCACTCCAGGGTGCCCGTGATTGATTGCCTCCTCGCTTGGGTGCTCATACGGGTCAGCTGGCCCATGGCCAAGATGGCGTTGGGGTCAGCAGTGGCCCAGCCGGGTCCCACCGCGGGTGCAGCAGGGGTCCAACTGGACTCCATCGTGGGTGCAACCATGGCTCGGTCGGGGTCCACTGTGGGTGCAACATTGTCCCAGGTTGGGACCACCGCGGAAGCAGCCATGGCTCAGCCCAGGTCCACTGCAGGTGCTACTAAGTCCCTGTCCTATGTCGGGACCACTGGGGGTGCCACAGGACAGTTCGGGGACGCCCGGGCCATCCGTTCCCTTTTGGAGGCCCTGTGGGTGTTCCTCCTCCTTCTGCTGGGCACTGTCGGTGTCCCTTTCCTTCAGCCGCCAGCGACCGCAGGGGTTCTTCATCCTCTGCCTGGCCACCCACCTCTCAGTCTTCCAGTGGGTAGGCCACCGCCTCATTTGCCTTTCCAGCTCTGGTGGCCTAATCATGGGGGCAGGCCACCCGAAAGACAGGGTTACCTCGCCGGATGGCCCATGTGCCCTGGCAGACCGCCAGACACTGCTCTGCGGGCCGCCTGCTGGCCCTGGGATTTTGGACGCCCCCCCGAACTTATGGAAACCTGCTGGGCCTTGGACTCTGGTCAGCCCTCTGAACTGTGTTCATTAGTTTTGGGGTTGGGGAGTGTGTTGCCATTGTGTTGTTTTGTGGTGTTCCCCATCTTTGATTGTTCCCTCCGAACCTGTTTCCCCCCCACCTCCTGCCCTGGTTTGGTGTGTTGGTTTTTTGGGTGGGGGTGTGTGGGGGGGTTGTTCTTTGCTTTGATGGTACGGTGGGTGTCTGGTATCCACCCCTTGAGGTTTAATGGCAGGGCAGTACGACCAGCCGGCATGGCAACTTTGCAATGTCTACTTTGGATATCCAGGCTCGCATTGGTTGGTTTTCCCCGGTCTCAAAGCGTGTTGTTCCCTCAGAGCCTTTCCACTCCCACACCTTCGTAAGTCTTTCTTTTGTGCCTTTTCCCTCCACTCCTGTTTGCTTGGAGCGCGTTAGGCATTCCCTTGACCAATCTAGCTTGTAGCCGGGTGTCTTCCCTTCAGCTGTGACTGTATTTGGACTTTCTCCATATTCACCCATTGTAAATAAACACGTTACTTTCTCTGCGTTTTGGGCTCGTTGCTATTCCCTATGTTCGCTGCGCAGTTTGCGCAGTGAACGTGACATAGAGTGTCTCTTTAATAAACAAGTGTTCGGTTCAACACTGGGTCTCCTCCTTTTGACTCCAACTACCAACATAACAGTCATGTTTTAATAAATCGAAGGAATGAAATACAGTTTACTTATTTCATTCCAATATTTTACTTATTTCAGTGCAAGGTTTTACATACTTCATTCTCATCTTTTAATTATTTTGCTCCAACATTTTGATTAATTATGTGTAAGAATTAATCCCATTTCTTACACTAACAGCCACTCATTCATTTCAGCCATCATCTTCTAGTTCTGTGTAGGATCACTTAAAAGACTACATCTGGCATTTTTTTACAGCCACAGTCCCATTTGCCAATCACGAGGAACACCTTAAAGCACCAATTAACAAAGCACCCTGTGACTGGCTATTAGTACTCAGAGCATAAATTGTGCCAGTTGTAGACTTTTCAGTGTTCCTCCCAGGAACATCAAAGTTGCATACTGCTACTTTAAACATTGTATTGTATCAGCCTAAAATTTCTCAGTGTGTCCCTAATAATTATATAATTTATAACATTATTGCATTCCATGACTACTGCTGCAAAGACAAATTGGGAGTTTATAATCTGGAATGTTTTCTATATAGGTAATATGGAGACACAAAGGGGAGCATCCCTCTGCTTTGGGCAACAACACTCTAATGGTGGACTGGATGCCACAGAAGGATCTGCTGGGTCACCCACAGACCAAAGCCTTTGTAGCTCATGGGGGAACCAATGGAGTCCAGGAAGCCATTTACTATGGTGTCCCTGTGCTTGGAATACCCTTGTTCTTTGACCAGTATGACAACCTTCTACGTCTGCAGGACAGAGGAGCTGCAAAGATCATTCAGCTTGCTGATGTTAATGGTGACAGTTTTGGGAAAGGTATCATGGAGGTGCTTCATAAGGGCAGCTACAGGCAGAACATGCAAAGACTGTCACGTTTACACAGAGATCAAGAAATGGCACCCATGGATCAGGCTATCTTCTGGGTAGAATATGTGATGCGGCACAAAGGGGCCTCTCACCTTCGCACAGAACCTTACAAGATGCCCTGGTACTCATACTACGGTTTAGATGTACTGCTACTATTTATGACTGCAGTAGCTGTTCTGCTTATTTCATCTGTGACTTTTTTTAGGCTTTTGTGCTGCAGGAGAAGGAAGAAGGTAAAAACTAAACAAAACTAAATTGTGGCAAATTACGAAGACATACAACATTGGCTCTCTATTTATTTTGATTTTAATTTGGTGAACATGATTTGACTTTTTTTTTCTATCAAGCCTGTAGTACTGCATGTTATGAAAAAGCTGTTGTGCATAAATTAGGATCTTATGTCTTGTCCACTGTGACCATTATAAGATCATAGTTTGATCCATCATAAATTAATTCAATTCAATTCAATTCAACTTTATTTATATAGCGCCATTTCACAACAACAGTCATCTCATAGCACTATCAACTGTAGGGGGAACCCCCACAGTTGCAGAAAGACCCCAGCAATCAGGCGATCCCCTGTGAGCAAGTACTTGGCGACGGTGGAGAGGAAAAACTCCCTTTTAACAGGAAGAAACCTCCAGCAGAATCAGGCTCAGGGAGGGGCAGTCATCTGCTGCGACTGGCTGGGGGGTGAGGGGATAGAGAAGAAGAAAAGAACAGACATGTAGAGAGCAAACAGCACGATGGGGACTCAATCTATGGGAGAGAACAAACAAATGTTAATGACCAGCAAAAAAAATATTTCATTGAGAGTGAGGAAAGGAGTGAGGCCCAGTGCATTACTGGAGGTCCCCCGGCTGACTAAACCTATTAGCAGCATAACTAAGGGAGGGTTCAGAAACACATGATCCCTCCCTAATTGTAGGCTATATCAAAAAGGTAGGTTTTAGCCCTATTCTTAAAAACAGAGATCGAGTCTGACTCCCGAATCCAGATTGGCAGCTGATTCCACAGGAGAGGAGCTTGATAACTGAAGGCTCTGCCTCCCATTGTACTTTTGGAGATTCTAGGTATTACAAGTAATCCTGCATTTTGGGAGCGTAGTGCTCTGTTAGGATAATACGGTAGTATCAGATCTTTTAAATAAAAAGGAACCTGATTGTTTAGAGCTTTGTAAGTAAGAAGAAGGATTTTAAACTTAATTCTAAACTCTATGGGAAGCCAATGAAGGGAGGCCAGAACCGGAGAGATATGCTCTCTCTTTCTAGTACCTGTTAAAACTCTTGCTGCAGCATTTTGGATCAGCTGAAGACTTTTTAAAGATGTTTTAGGACAGCCTAATAATAAAGAATTACAATAATCTAATCTCGAGCTAACAAAAGCGTGGATCAGTTTCTCAGCATCACTCTGAGACAAGATGCTCCTAATCTTGGCAATATTACACAAATGATAGAAGGCAGTCTTAGAAACAAATTTAATATGTGAATTGAAGGACAAATCCTGATCAAAAATAACTCCAAGGTACCTCACAGAGCTATTAAGAGAAAGAGTAACCACATCCAAACTGAAAGTTTGATTTGGAAAGGAATTTCTAAGGTTTTTTGGATCAACAAGAATGACTTCAGTCTTATCTGAATTTAATAGCAGGAAATTACAAGTCATCCAATCTTTGATTTCCTTAAGACAGGCTTCTAACTTGGCTAATTGATTACTATCATCTGGCTTCATTGACAGGTATAATTGTGTGTCATCTGCATAACAATGAAAATGTATACAGTGCTTTCTAATAATGTTGCCTAACGGAAGCATATATAAACTAAAAAGAGTGGGGCCTAGCACAGATCCCTGTGGAACTCCATGACTAAGCTTTGAGTTGAAAGAAAACTCATTATTTACATGAACAAACTGGAACCTATCAGATAGGTTCAGACAGACAGATCTAAACCACTGCAACGAAGTTCCATTAAGTCCAACATAGTGTTCTAATCTATCAAGTAGAATATTATGATCGATAGTATCAAAAGCTGCACTAAGGTCTAAAAGGACAAGTACAGAAACTAGTCCATTATCAGATGCAATGAGGAGGTCATTAGTGACCTTCGCTAAGGCTGTTTCAGTACTATGATGGATTCTAAACCCAGATTGAAACTCTTCAAGTAAACCATTTCCCTGCAGGTGGTCAAATAATTGCGTAGCAACAACTCTTTCTAAGATTTTTGAAATGAAAGGGATATTAGAGATTGGTCTATAGTTAGCTAAAGCTCCTGGATGGCAAGAAAATGGCAAGATGGCGCCCACAGCGGTCGACATGGTGCTTCGCTGCGCTCTTTGTTTGTTTTTGTTTGTCAATTGTGTGTCTGCTTGCACTTATACCCGTGAAGAACTTCTAAATATCAGGACTTTCACCCCCATGGACCTCCTCCCAGTTTTTTTAGCCCCTGCGGCCAATCTGGTTCATTGCTTGGCTCGAAAAGTGAGACGGCGGAAGAGAGGTAGACGAGCGGGCGCTCTCGTGCGGCTTCGCAGGAGAGGCTCGCGAACGGCGCTGCCTGGCATATTTCTGTCCAATACCAACTCTCTCTCTAACAAGGTAGATGAACTGAGACTGCTGATGCGTTTTAGGGACCTCGCATCCTCGGCTGCCCTCTGCTTTACTGAGACCTGGCTCCGGGAAAATATACCGGACAGCGCGCTGCGCCTCGACGGCTTCCAGCTCTTTCGTGCTGATCGTGACACAGAGCTTTCCGGCAAGACCACAGGAGGCGGAGTCTGCTTCTACATCAACTGCAGCTGGTGCTCTGATGTAACGGTAATTTCCAAACACTGTTCTCCCGCCCTGGAATTTCTTGTTATCAATTGCAAGCCTTTTTATTCCCCGCGGGAGTTTGCTTCTTTTATACTCATCGCTGTGTACGCCCCTCCCGACGCGGACACGCGCGAAGCTCAGCGCGTGCTCGCGGATCACATTCAACACACAGAGCGGAGTTTCCCAGACTCGCTGATTATTGTGGCTGGCGACTTTAATCAGTGCAATCTGAGCCACGATCTCCCCCGCTACAAACAGTTTATTAAATGCCCCACCAGAGGATTAAACACACTGGATCACTGTTACACCACAGTGAAAGACGCATATCGCGCTGTTCCTCGCGCTGCGCTGGGATTATCTGATCACGTGATGGTTCACCTCATTCCCACATACAGACAGAGATTGAAGCTCACTAAACCTGTCGTGAGCACTACGAAGAAACGGACCAGTGAAGCTGAGGAGAAGCTGGAAACGTGCATGGAAATAGCCGACTGGGGCATGCTTAAAGGAGCCACGCATGATCTGGATGAGTACACGGACACTGTGAACTCATATATCCACTTTTGTGAGGAGAGCATTCTTCCATCACGCACCAGGGTGAGTTACTCTAATGACAAACCCTGGTTCACAGCTAAGCTCAGACAGATCAGGAAGGAGAAGGAAGCAGCGCTGAAAAGTGGAGACAGGGACTGCTACAGGGAGGTTAAATACCGGTTTAACAGAGAGCTGAAGAGGGCTAAATCTGTGTATTCAGAGAGACTCCAGCAGCAGTTCACTGCTAATGATTCGGCTTCTGTGTGGAGAGGACTGAGGCAAATCACCAACTATCGGCCTCAGGCTCCTAAAGGTCAGGATGACAAAGCCCTTTGTCAAAGACTGTCCCAACACTATGCCCGTTTTGACACCTCGTCATCTGTGTCCAACTCCCCCCCCTCCCTCCAGCTCCACAGCCTCCACAATCCCTACTTCATTAAAGGCACCCCCCCCTCCTCCCCCCCTGCCCTTATCATCAGTGAGCAGGACGTGCTCAAACAGTTCTCCAGACTGAACCCGCGCAAGGCCCCCGGCCCAGACGGCGTGTCTCCCTCCACCCTGAGACACTGTGCGAAACAGCTGGCTCCTGTCTTCACAGACATTTTTAACACCTCCCTTAAGTTATGCCACGTGCCGTCCTGCCTCAAATCCTCCACCATCATCCCTGTCCCCAAGAAGCCACGGATCACTGGACTTAATGACTACAGACCTGTAGCGCTCACCTCTGTAGTCATGAAGTCCTTTGAGCGCCTGGTCCTGCCCCACCTCAAGTCCATCACCACCCCTCTCCTGGACCCGCTGCAGTTTGCCTACCGAGCCAACAGATCTGTAGACGACGCAGTCAACCTGGCCCTCCACTCCATCCTGCAGCACCTGGACTCCCCGGGAACCTACGCCAGGATCCTGTTTGTGGACTTCAGCTCCGCATTCAACACCATCCGCCCCGCTCTGCTCCGGGACAAGCTGTCCCTGCTCCACGTGCCTGACTCCCTCTGCAGGTGGATCACCGACTTCCTGACAGACCGGAGGCAGCATGTGCGGCTGGGAAAGACTGTCTCAGACTCTACTAGCATCAGCACCGGATCACCCCAGGGCTGTGTACTTTCCCCCCTACTCTTCTCCCTTTACACCAACTCCTGCACCTCCAGCCACCAGTCTGTCAAGCTGATCAAGTTTGCGGACGACACCACACTCATCGGGCTCATCTCCAACGGCGACGAGTCCGCCTACAGGAGAGAGGTGGCCCAGCTGGCGTCCTGGTGCAACAATAACAACCTGCAGCTGAACGCTCTGAAGACAGTGGAGATGATTGTAGACTTCAGGAAAGTCACTACCCCTCTGCCCCCCCTCACCCTCTCAGGCTCTCCCATCACCACTGCTGATTCCTTCCGCTTCCTAGGCACTACCATCACCAGGGACCTCAAATGGGAGCCGACCATCAGCTCACTCATCAAAAAAGCCCAGCAGAGGATGTTCTTCCTGCGGCAGCTGAGGAAGCTCAAGCTACCCACCAAGATGTTAGTGCAGTTCTACACAGCCATCATCGAGTCCATCCTCACCACCTCCATAACCGTGTGGTACGCAGGAGCCACTGCCAGGGACAGACTAAGGCTGCAGCGCGTCGTGCGCACTGCTGAGAAGGTGATTGGCTGCAAGCTCCCATCTCTCCAGGATCTGTACATCTCCAGGACCCGGAGGCGTGCTGGCCGGATCATAGCCGATCCCTCACACCCTGGTCACGTACTGTTTGCCCCCCTCCCCTCTGGTAGAAGACTCCGGTCCATCCAGACTAAAACCTCCCGTCACATGAACAGCTTCTTCCCCTCTGCCATCAGACTGCTGAACACTAAGTGACTTATTGACTCTCGTGCACTATGTACAGCAGCTCAACCAGACTCATGTCAATCATCACTGTTTTCTTCCTGCATTACCGACTGCACTATATAGTTCTCCACAGTATCTGCTGCTCGCTAATATATTTTAACTGCTGACCAGTACCACTTACTCTTATTCTACACTTTATTGCATGTATAGTTTATTTCTTTTATCTTATCATGTTTAATGTTGCAGCATTGCACCGAGACAAATTCCTAGTTTGTGTACTACATGAACAATGGCAATAAACCTGATTCTGATTCTGATTCTGATTCTGATTCTGGATCTAGCGTTGGCTTTTTGAGTAAGGGTTTAATTACAGCCGTTTTAAAAGCCTGCGGTACATGGCCTAAAGTTAATGAAGAATTGATTATATGAAGAATAAAGCTACCAATAAGTGGGAAGACTTCTTTAAATAACCTGGTAGGAATAGGGTCTAAAAGACAAGTTAAAGGTTTGGATGAGGAAACTATTTTGTCTAACTCACAAAGGTCGAGTGGAGTAAACTCATCAAGACAGACATCAATAGAAGGAGTTGTAGTAGTTACAGTATTTAAGTTAACTGTGGGAAGAATCTGATTGTTTTTATCTCTGATGGATGAAATTTTATTATTGAAAAAGTTCATAAAGTCCTGACTAGTAAGCTCTAAGGGAATGCTAGGATTGACAGAGTCCTGACTCTTTGTCAACCTGGCTGCAGTACTGAAAAGAAACCTGGGATTATTCTTGTTCTCTTCTATTAATGCAGAGTAATAACTTGTTCTAGCTTTTCTAAGAGATTTTTTATAAATTAAAAGATGATTTCTCCAAGCTAAATAGATTTCATCTAAATTAGTGGAGTGCCATTTTCTTTCTAATTGACGAGTCTTCTGTTTTAAGCTACGAGTTTCTGTGTTGAACCAAGGAGTTAGAAATCTCTGATTAGACTTTTTCTTTTTTAAGGGGGCCACCAAGTCTAGAGTCTGATGCAGAGAAGCTGAAACACTATCCACCATGTTATCAATTACAGAAGGAGCAAGCTATCTATAGCTTATTTCCGTTGTGTTGACACATGGCATAGAGGAAACAATCTGCATAAATTTGGTAACAGCATCATCTGAGAGGCATCTACTGTAATAATATTTTTCTTTAGGAGCCAAATAGTCAGAAATAGTAAAATCAAAGGTTAACAGACAATAGTCTGACAGTACAGGGTTATGAGGAGACACTACAAGATTTTCTATTTCTATTTCTATGCCATATGTCAGAACAAGGTCCAATGTATGGTGGAGTTAATAAGTAGAATTTCCTACTTTCTGAGAAAACCCAATCGAGTCTAATATTGAATTAAATGCCACATTAAAGCAGTCACTATCTACATCCACATGTATATTAAAGTCCCCTACTATAATTATTCCACCAGAGTGGTGGCTCAGTTGGTAGAGCATCCACCCCACACCCGGGAGGCAGGGGTTCAAATCCCGGCCGGGTCATACCAAAGACCACATAAAAATGGTGCTTTCTGCCTTCTAGCGTGGTGCTCCGCATAATGGAATGGGGAAAGTAAAGTTACACACAGAGCTACCAGAGGACTGACCCCCCACTGTAGCTTCCACTACTTACAGTAGCTGTGTGGCCTAGGGTCAGAGAAACGGAGATAGGCGCTGCCCATATACGCCTTCATGGTGTGAAGACAGAGTAACTCCTTTTAAAACAAAAAAACAACTTTCCACTAATCCAACCCCACCCTGGAGAACTGAACAAATTAAACAATTAAAACAGAAATGTCGAGCTGCTGAAAGTAAATGGAGAAAAAAACCCTCAAAATTAAAAAAAAAAAATAAAAAAATAAACTAACCACCTACAATAAAGCAATCAAAGAAGCAAGACAGGCACATTTTTCCAGACTCATCAACAACAATCACAATAATGTAAAACCTCTTTTTTTAAATAACTGATCAGTTAATAAACCCAGTTTTTAACATGCTTAGCAGGATGTTTACAGACTCCAAATGTGAGGAGTTTGCAGCTCACTTCAGCAGTAAAATAAAAACTATAAGGCCAGCTTTTTGTCCATTACAACCTACTGCTTTTAATATAACTGAATATCTGTTATTATGTGGGGAAGCACTGGACAGTTTTGTCCTGGTTGATGCTAAGGTGCTGGAGAAAGTCATTTCCTAGTTAAAACCAGCAACCTACAGTGGTGTGGAAAGTATTAGGAAAAACTCCAGTCTGAAGAGAATTATTTAAAATATTAAGAGTGTCATCAACTAAGACAAATGTTAACAAATCTTCCACTAGAAATAATAGCATATATACTGAAATCAAAGGAAAATGTGTTTTGAGAATATATGGAGACCTTTCATTGATTATGTAAAAAATTTAAACATAGTGTCTGAAGAAGAAGGTGAATGATATGTGTGGACCTTGCAAATTCCAAGCTGTTGAATGTATATTATGTATTCTTATGTAATAGATTACCTAGACTAAACAGAGGAGCATTGTTGTTGACTTGTGTTTGTTAATGGTTGTTGTTGTTTTTATTACACAATTTTTTTTATTGTTCTTTTTAATTTTTAAATTACTTTTGTGTGTTAGTGTCTGATTGTTTGTGTCACGTTTGTAAAAAAAAGGTTCAATAAAAATATTGTGGGAAAAAAAAGAGTGTCATCAACTAAAAAGCTACAGATGGATTTAAAAAATGATGTAGGAAGTGGATCTAAAAGGTACAATGGTGTGAAAAAAGTGTTTGCCCCCTTCCTAATTTCTCATTTTTTTGTATGTTTGTCACACTTAATTGTTTCAGATCATCAAACAAATTTAAATATTAGACAAAGATAACACAAGTAAACATAAAATGCAGTTTTTAAATGAAGGTGTTCATTATTAAGGGTAAAAAAAAATCCAAACCTACATGGCCCTGTGTGAAAAAGTGACCCCCCCCCCATTAAAATATAAATTAACTGTGGTTTATCACAGCTGAGTTCAATTTCTCTAGCCACACACAGGCCTGATAACTGCCACACCTGTTCTCAATCAAGAAATCACTTAAGTAGGACCTGCCTAACAAAGTGAAGTAGACCAAAAGATTCTCAAGAACTAGACATCATGTTGCAATCTAAAGAAATTCAGCAACAAATGAGAAACAATGTAATTGAGCTCTATCAGTCTGGAAAAGGTTATAAAGCCATTTCTAAAGCTTTGGGACTCCAGCGAACCACAGTGAGAGCCATTATCCACAAATGGTGAAAACATGGAACAGTGGTGAACTTTCCTAGGAGCGGCCGGCCGGCCGACCAAAATTACCCCAAGAGCGCAGCGACAACTCATCCAAGAGGTCACAAAAGGTCCCACAACAACATCCAAAGAACTACAGGCCTCACTTGCCTAAGTTAAGGTCAGTGTACATGACTCCACCATAAGAAAGAGACTAAGCAACAACGGCCTGCATGGCAGAGTTTCAAGACGAAAACCACTGCTGAGCAAAAAGAACATAAAGGCTTGCCTCATTTTTGCCAGAAAATGTCTTGATGATCCCCAAGACTTTTGGGAAAATTCTCTGTGGACTGACGAAACAAAAGTTGAACTTTTTGGAAGGTGTGTGTCCCATTACATATGGCATAAAAGTAACAGCATTTCAGAAAAGGAACATCACACCAACAATAAAATATGGTGGTGGTTGTATGATGGTCTGGGGCTGTTTTGCGGCTTCAGGACCTGGAAGACTTGCTGTTGTAAATTGAACCATGAATTCTGCTGTCTACCAAAAAATCCTTAAGAAGAATGTCCGGCCATCTGTTTGTGACCTCAAGCTGAAGCGCACTTAGGTTCTGCAGCAGGACAATGATCCAAAACACACCAGCAAGTCCACCTCTGAATGGATTAAGAAAAACAAAACGAAGACTTTGGAGTGGCCTAGTCAAAGTCCTGATCTAAATCCAACTGAGATGCTGTGGCATGAGCTTAAAAAGGTGGTTCATGCTCAAAAATCCTCCAGTGTGGCTGAATTACAACAATTCTGCAAAAATGAGTGGGCCAAAATTCCTCCACAGCACTGGAAAAGACTCATTGCCAGTTATTACAAATGCTTGATTGCAGTTGTTGCTGCTAAGGGTGGCCCAACCAGTTGTTAGGTTTAGGGGCAATCACTATTTCACACAGGGCCATGTAGGTCTGGATCCCCCCCCCCCCAATAATAAATACCTTCATTTAAAAACTGCATTTTGTGTTTACGTGTGTTATTTTTGTGTAATATTTAAATTTGTTTGATGATCTGAAACATTTAAGTGTGACAAACAAAATGACATAACGCACGGCTCAGGAGACGCACACACACAGGCTTAGAGTAGTTCAAAGAGTTTATTAACAGCAGGGGAGAATGAGTGCGTGTCTGCGGGATGTAAATGTGTTGGTGATGGTGTCTGCTCCAGGCACAGAGGCAGGTGACCGTACAGCCGAGCAACCCTATGGAGAGAGCACAGGGAGAGGGTGACGGGCATACACCAACACAGGAGGAATTTATGGCGAGAGAAGGACTTACTTGGTGGGTCAGGACAGCTGGCACAACAAGGGGGTGAGGCCCGGAAGACAGCCACCTGGGGAGCTCCGTGCAGCAGCGAGGATTGGGCGATGGAGAGGAGATGTCCGCCGCTGGGAAATCCACCTGTGCACAGGGGAGAAGACTGAAGAGAAGAGGTAAGCGATCTTCTTACAAAAATGGTTACGCTGAAGGGAAGTATGCTCACAACGGTGAGGGACGAAGTCTGACGGCTTCAGGCCGAGCCTCCGGGCGAGACGGCCTTTATCCCTCGCCGCTGATGATTGTCAGGTGCGTGAGCAGGTGGCGCCGCTGATGAATGGCGCGGCGTGACAGTACTCCCCCCTCTAGCAGCGCCTCCTGGCGATGGCTTATCCGGGTGCGCTCGGTGGAAGTCCGCGATGAGCGATGGGTCCAACACAAACGACGGGGGCACCCATTGTCGATGCTCGGGCCCATAGCCCTCCCAGTCCACCAGGTATTGCAACCCACGACCTCGGCGCCGGGAGTCCAGGATGGAGGAGACGGACCAGGCCGGATGGCCACCAATCATCCGGGGCGCGGGTTGCGCTGCAGGAGGAGGGCAAAGGGGGTCAGTAACCGCCAGTTTCACCTTCGACACATGGAAAGTGGAATGGATGCGGAGGGAGGGGGGAATAGCCACGCGCACAGCCACCGGGTTGATGATCCGGGTGATGGGAAAGGGACCCATGAATCGCTGTGCCAGCTTCCTCCTCTCGCCTTTTAATGTGACGTCCTGGGTAGACACATACACGAGTTGCCCAACTCTGTACGCCGGGGCAGGTCTTCTGTGCCGGTCCGCCACGGTCCGGTTGCGCTCCGCCGTGCGTAAAAGCGCATGACGCGCGGCAGCCCAGGTGGAGCGGAACTGCCTAAGGTGCGCCCTAACAGAGGGGACAGTCACCTCGTTCTCCTGCGCTGGAAACAGCGGGGGGTCGTAACCCAGGGACGCCTTGAAGGGGGACATCCCCGTTGCAGAAGAGCGGGCGGTGTTGTGGGCATACTCCACCCAGGCGAGATGGTTGCTCCAGGACGTCGGCTTGGATCTAGTAACACAGCGGAGCGCAGCCTCCAGCTCCTGATTGGTCCTCTCACACTGCCCGTTAGACTGGGGGTGATGGCCGGAGGAGAGGCTCACCTTGGCTCCGATGGCGTTACAAAAGGATCTCCAAACCTCGGATGAAAATTGGGGACCCCGGTCCGAGACCACGTCCACCGGAATCCCGTGCAGCCTGACCACGTGTTGGACGAGGAGGCCCGCCGTCTCCAGGGCAGTAGGGAGACCTCGCAGGGGAATGAAGTGCGCAGCCTTGGAGAAACGGTCCACAATGGTCAGGACGGTGTCAAAGGAGTTGGAAACGGGGAGTCCGGTGACGAAGTCCAGTGCGATGTGCGACCAGGGCCTGCCGGGGACGGGCAGAGGCTGGAGCAGACCCGCTGGGGGGGCATTTCCCGACTTGCTGGTGGCACAGATTGGGCAAGCCCGGGCGTAGCGGGCTGCATCCCTCCGCAGGCCTGGCCACCAAAAGGACCGTTGGAGGAGGCTGATCATCCGAGAGGTGCCGGGATGACAGGTGAGCCGGGAGGTGTGGAGCCAGTGGATGACCTCTCCTCGGACCGCAGATGGGACGAACAGTCTTCCCTCCGGTCCGCCGCCAGGATCAGGTTCCACCTCCTGCGCCTTCCGGATCTTGTCTTCAATGTCCCAAGAGATGGCACCGAGGACGCACGACCTGGGCAGGATAGTGTGGGGCGTCTCCTCAGCCTCCACGGGGGTGAACTGCCTAGAGAGGGCGTCAGGCAGGCCGTTTTTGGAGCCCGGCCTGAAGGTGATCGAGAAGCGGAACCTGGCGAAGAACAAAGACCAGCGCGCCTGGCGGGCATTCAGGCGCTTGGCAGATCGTAAATACTCTAAGTTCTTGTGGTCCGTCAGGACCACAAACGGCAGGTCCGCCCCCTCTAGCCAGTGGCGCCACTCCTGTAAGGCGAGTTTAATGGCCAGGAGCTCTCTGTCCCCCACATCGTAGTTCCTCTCCGCCGGGGACAGGCGCCGGGAGAAGAAGGCGCACGGCCGTTTGGCGCCATCGTCAGGTGACCGCTGGGATAACACTGCTCCCACTCCCGTGTCCGATGCGTCCACCTCCACAATGCACTGCAGCGCGGGGTCGACCTGGCGAAGGACCCGGGAGGAGGAGAACTCCGCCTTCAGCGCCCTAAAGGCAGCAGCGACCTCTTCAGTCCACCGGAACGGGACCTTCGGGGACGTGAGGCGGGTCAGCGGTCCGACGATCGAGCTGAAATTTGGGACAAAGCGGCGGTAAAAATTGGCGAAGCCAACAAACTGTTGCACCTGCTTCCGGGATGCGGGAGTAGGCCACTCCACCACCGCCTTCACCTTCTCTGGGTCTGGGAGCACCTGATCTTGAGCGATGATGAATCCCAGGAAGGATGTGGTCCTAGCGTAGAATTCGCATTTCTCAGCCTTCACGTACAGACGATTCTCCAGCAGTCTTTGGAGGACCCGCCTCACATGGACCTGGTGCTCGTCCCTGGACCTGGAGAAGATAAGGATGTCATCCAGGTAGACGAACACAAAAAGGCCGATGAAATCCCGGAGGACGTCATTAATGAGGCGCTGAAAGACGGCAGGAGCGTTGGTCAGCCCGAACGGCATGACGAGATACTCAAAGTGGCCGTTCGGGGTACGGAAGGCTGTCTTCCATTCATCTCCCTCCCGGATCCGGACGAGGTGGTAAGCGCTGCGTAAATCCAGCTTGGTAAACCAGGTCGCCCCCTGGAGGGAGTGAAAGGCAGTGTCCATGAGGGGCAGGGTGTAACGGTCCCTCTCAGTGATGTCATTCAGCGCTCGGTAGTCTATGCAGGGGCGGAGGGATCCGTCCTTTTTCCCGACAAAGAAAAACCCTGCCCCCACGGGTGACGACGATGGGCGAATAATCCCAGCGCTCAGAGATTCCTTCAGGTATGTATTCATGGTCTCCTTCTCCGGCGCCGACAGGCTGTAGAGCCGGCCGGATGGCAGGGGAGCCCCCTGGCGGAGGTTGATGGCACAGTCATATGGTCGATGCGGGGGAAGAGACATAGCTTTCGATTTGCTAAATACCATACCCAGGTCGTGAAATTCTGGAGGCACCAGTGACAGGTCCGGAGGTGCTGTATCCGCCACAGGGGGAGCCGCGGATGGGGAGCAGGCAGCGGACTGAAGGCAGGTGCCCATACAGAAGGTACTCCATGCCGATACCCCAGCGGACCTCCAGTCCAGGACAGGGTTGTGGAGGCGTAGCCAGGGATACCCCAGGATGACGGGCGACACAGAGTTGGGCAGGACGTAAAATACCATCTCCTCCCGGTGGTTCCCTGAGATGATGACTGGGACGGGCATGGTTTGGTGAGAAACTCTCCCAAGGGAGGCACGGGAGAGATGGACCAGGGAGATGGGGTGTTTTAATGCCCGACAGCGGATGCCCAATCGGGTTGCCAGGCCTTGTGAAATGAAGCTGCCCTCTGCGCCCGAATCCACCAGTGCGTGGGTGAGGTGTCCAGTGGGGTTGTGGCAAAAACGGATGGGCAGCTTTAATTGAGTGAGGGGACTTTGCCGATTGACGTCCGCGAGGCCCCCTACAGTGACTCGCGGACCCCGCCGTTTGGCTTTTGTGGGCAAAGCTCTATCGTGTGTTGACTGTCTCCGCAATACATGCAGAGACCCAACTCACGGCGGCGCTGTCTCTCTGCCGAGGAGAGCTTTGCCCAGCCCGTCACCATCGGCTCCGACTCCTCGGGGCACGATGGTGGCGGCGTCGCCAGGGGGCGAGCTTGGGGCAGGCGTAGCGGGACTCCCCGAGGGCGAGAAGCAGACGGCTTCCGTCCTGAGGAGCGCTCGTGCAGCCTGTTGTCCAAGCTGATAGCCAGTGAGGTTAGCTCCGCTAACGTTCCGGGGATATCCCGTCCAGCCAGTTCATCCCTTAGATCACTATTGAGGCTGCGGAGAAACAGGCCGCAGAGGGAGCGCTCCTCCCAGCCCAATTCCTCCGCCGCTACCCGGTACTCGATGGCATAATCCGCGGCCGACCGGTTTCCCTGCTGGAGAGCGAGAAGCCGATCGACCTGGACCGCCTCGGAACGAGAATGATCGAACACCTCCAGGAAGCGCCTCACGAACTCGGCATAGGTGAGGGTGGCATAACTGGGTCTCGCCATGATAGCGTAGGCCCAAGTTAGAGCGCGCCCCTCCAGGAGGTTCCCTATGTAGCCGATTCGACTGTGATCTGAGGGAAAGTCTCCGGGCACACGGTCAAACACGGACTCACACTGCATCACAAACCCCCGCGCTCCGCCGAGCTTTCCGCTAAAGCGAGCGGGGGTCGGAATAGGTGTGAGTCGGGCCAGTGCCACTGGAGCTGGCTGGACGGCCACCGGAACAGCAGGAGCTGCGCCACCCTGAGGAGCCGGGGGGAACGGCTGCTGGGGGTCCAGGCGGTCCAATCGGCCAGTGATAATTACTAATTGATTTAGGATGACCTGCTGTTGATAAGCAATTTGATCCACTCTAGCCTCGAGAGTGGTAAGCCGGTGTGCGAGCCCGCCGTCCGCCGAGCCGCTCTGCTGAAGCCGTACTGACATAACGCACGGCTCAGGAGACGCACACACACAGGCTTAGAGTAGTTCAAAGAGTTTATTAACAGCAGGGGAGAATGAGTGCGTGTCTGCGGGATGTAAATGTGTTGGTGATGGTGTCTGCTCCAGGCACAGAGGCAGGTGACCGTACAGCCGAGCAACCCTATGGAGAGAGCACAGGGAGAGGGTGACGGGCATACACCAACACAGGAGGAATTTATGGCGAGAGAAGGACTTACTTGGTGGGTCAGGACAGCTGGCACAACAAGGGGGTGAGGCCCGGAAGACAGCCACCTGGGGAGCTCCGTGCAGCAGCGAGGATTGGGCGATGGAGAGGAGATGTCCGCCGCTGGGAAATCCACCTGTGCACAGGGGAGAAGACTGAAGAGAAGAGGTAAGCGATCTTCTTACAAAAATGGTTACGCTGAAGGGAAGTATGCTCACAACGGTGAGGGACGAAGTCTGACGGCTTCAGGCCGAGCCTCCGGGCGAGACGGCCTTTATCCCTCGCCGCTGATGATTGTCAGGTGCGTGAGCAGGTGGCGCCGCTGATGAATGGCGCGGCGTGACACAAAAAAATGAGAAATCAGGAAGGGGGCAAACACTTTTTCACACCACTGTACCTTTTAGATCTGATTCCTACATCATTTTTTAAATCAATTTGTAGCTTTTTAGTTGATGATGTTCTTAATATTTTAAATTATTCTCTTCAGACAAGAGTTTTTCCTAGTGCTTTTAAGACAGCCACCGTCAAGCCGGTCCTGAAGAGAAATCATTTAGTCACTGAAGTACAGAACAACTACAAACCAGTGTCCAACCTGGCACTTTTAAGTAAAATTTTAGAGAAAGTAGTTTTTATGAAAACTCATGATTTGTATGAAACATTTCAATCTGGTTTTCGGTCAAATCACAGTACGGAGATGGCCCTGATCAAGGTTTTAAATGATCTTAGAATTAACATGGACAAGAGCAAGCTCACTATCCTGGTCTTACTGGATTTAAGCTCAGCATCTGATACAGTAGACCATGATATTCTTTTAAACAGATTGCACAATATGATTGGCCTCTCAGGCACTGTTTTTAACTGGTTTAAATCCTACCTCACCGGCAGAGAATTTTATGTCACCCTGGGTGAACACTCCTCATCAAAAAGATAATATGGATTGTGGTGTTCCACAAGGTTCGATTTTAGGTCCAATTCTTTTTAATTTGTACATGCTGCCACTAGGCAATGTCATCAGGAAACACGGAATTAGTTTTCACAGTTACGCTGATGATACCCAGCTTTACATTTCCATGTCTCCTGATGACCCAGGATTAATTGATGTCCTTTTTAACTGCATTTTAGACATTAAGTCCTGGATGGCAGAGAATTTCCTACAGCTCAACCAGGACAAGACTGAAGTTTTAGTTATCGGTTCTGAAGCTCAGAGAGAGAAATTTTTTTTTACCAAAATTACAAACATTCTTTTATTTCATCAAAACAAGTTAAAAACCTGGGTATTATTTTTGACTCTGAGCTTCGTTTTATTCCACATGTTAAAAAACAGATTTTATCATCTAAAGAATATAACCGCAGTCCACTGATTTTTCTCTTGAGAAAACACAGAGACGCTAATGCATGCTTTTTTCCAATCATATTGATTATTGCAGTGCTCTCCTGTCTGGTCTTCCTAAAAAGATGATCAGTAACTTACAACTACTACAGAATTCAGCAGCCCGTGTGCTGATGAAGACTAGAAAGAGAGAGCATATTACACCAGTTTTAGAATCTCTGCAATGGCTCCCTATATGTTTTAGAATCGATTTTAAGGTTCTTTTATTAGATTATACTGTAAAACTCTTAATGGTCCTGGTCCTTCTTATTTATTTGATCTGCTTTTACCATGTCAACTCTTGCGGACCCTGAGGTCCTCTGGTTGTGGCCTTTTAGTGATACCTAAAGTTGGGACAAAAACCCACGGTGAGGCATTGTTCAAGTTTTACGGCCCACGTCTGTGGAACGGTCTGCAAGAGGACCTCAGGGCTACATAGAGCATTGGTATTTTTAAAAGGAGACTCAAGACCCATCTTTTTAGTTTAGCTTTTAACTAATTTTATAATTCATGTTTATATACTTATTTACCTATTCTACTTAGTATTTATACACTTTTACATTTTTAGATTACAGTATTTTAATTCAGTTTTACATTACAATTTACATATGTCTATATATTCATTATTCCTTCAACCATTTTATTCTCTTTATTTTTAGTCATGATCTTATGCTGCTTCTTATTGTATTTTACTGTATTTTATTGTATTTTTATTTTATCTTATGTTATTTTTAGCTCTAGTGTTTCCTCACTGGGGGGCTGTTGGCACTTGGAGCTGTGATTGGCTCTGGCGTTGGGGACGTTGCTGTGTTGGTGGCCCTGGTTTGGTAGGATAGGGGACTTCAGTCACAGCCTCTTGGTTGTGGTATGTACTCCTCCCTCTGCCTGGGCCAGGGTGGCCCCTGTGGCGGTGTCTCTGCAGCTGTGAGCTGAGACCTGCTCCTAGTGCTGACGGTCCCTGTATGATGGTGCTTCCTCACTCTGGTCCTCTGTGCTCAGCCATGCTTTAACTATGCCTATTTTTATTTGTGGGTGCGGTGGGTCGGGGAGGGAGGTAGTGGGGTCTGTGGTGAGTTGAGGGGTCGGGTGGATGGACAGGAGTAGGGGCAGGGTGGGAGGGTTTGTGGGGGGGGGTCTCTTTGTCTTTTTTTTGTTGTTTTTGTTTTATCTGGTCTTGTCTGTAAAACACTTTGAGTTGCACTTTGTTGCGTGAAAGATGCTATATAAATAAATAAAGTTTGAGTTTACTAACCCCAAAACACAAGAAAAGTCAGCTCCAATTTGTTCAAAACTATATAAATAAGTCAAAGAGGTACTGGATTCTGTTCTGTGGCATGATGAAACAAAATTGGAACTTTTCGGGTCTACGGATCAGCGGTTTGTCTGGTGGAGAAAGAATGAAGCATCTGCTGAAAAGAACACCCAACCTACAGTGAAGCATGGTGGTAACTCAGTGATGCTCTGGAGCTGCTTCACGTCCTCTGGCACTGGAAACCTGCAGTTTGTGGAGGGCGAGATGGTTTCAATCAAGTATCAGGAAATCTTGTAAAAAAAATGTCATGCCATCTGTGAGGAAGCTGAAGCTTGGACGTCATTGGACCTTCCAACAGGACAATGATCGAAAACCTACTGTATCCCACAAAAGTGAGTACACCCCTCACATTTTTGTAAATATACCGTGTCCCACAAAAGTGAGTACACCCCTCACATTTTTGTAAATACTTTATTATATCTTTTCATGAGACAACATTGACGATATGACACTTTGATACAATGTAGTGAGTGTACAGCTTGTATAACAGTGTAATTTTTCCCCCTTTTTTTCTCCTTTTTTTCCCTTTTTTCACCTTTTCCCCCAGCCATTAATGTCTAAACCGCTGGCAACAAAAGTGAGAACACCCCTAAGTGAAAATGTCCAAATTGTGTCCAGTTAACCATTTTTCCTCCCCGGTGTCATGTGAGTCGTTAGTGTTACAAGGTCTCAGGTGTGAATGGGGAGCAGGTGTGCTAAATTTGGTGTTATCACTCTCACACCCTCTCTCATACTGGTCACTGGAAGTTTGACATGGCACCTCATGGCAATGAACTCTCTGAGGATCTTAAAAAAAGAATTGTTGCTTTACATAAAGATGGCGTAGGCTATAAGAAGATTGCCAACACCCTGAAACTGAGCTGCAGCACAGTGGCCAAGACCGTACAGTGGTTTAACAGGACAGGTACCACTCAGAACAGGCCTTGCCATGGTCAACCAAAGAAGTTGAATGCACATGTTCAGCGTCATATCCAGAGGTTGTCTTTTGAAAATAGACCTATGAGTGCTGCCAGCATTGCTGCAGAGGTTGAAGGGGTGGGAGGTCAGCCTGTCAATGCTCAGACCGTATGCCACACACTGCATCAAATTGGTCTGCATGGCTGTCATCCCAAAAGGAAGCCCCTTTTAAAGATGATGCACAAGAAAGCCTGCAAACAGTTTGCTGAAGACAAGCAGACCAAAGACATGGATTACTGGAACCATGTGCTGTGGTCTGATGACACCAGCATAAACTTATTTGGTTCAGATGGTGTCAAGCGTGTGTGGCGGAAACCAGGTGAGGAATGTCACGGCGGCCGCAGGGCCATCATCAGTACCGGCTGCGTGCACACCTGTCGCTAATCTCCAGCGGACTATAAGAGCCAGACCTGCCAGAGACTCAGCACGGAGCCGTCTGTCATCACTACGGAGGCACGTCCCTCATCTATAGCCACGGAGTGGCTCTTCATCTGACCAAGCGCTTCACGTCGTCTCACGTAAGCAAACCAAGCCCTTACCTTGTCCAGCTCCTCTCCCCTGTGCACAGGTGGATTCCCCAGGCGGCGGATTCTCCCTCCCCGGCGGCGGCTCAGCTCCTCCCCGGTACCGGAGTCTCCCCTCCGTGTCACAACACTGAGCAGGATGCTCTTCTCTGGGCAGCCGCCTGCAAGGCAAACGGAGGCTCAGCATCTCCACCTGCAAGTAAGCAGCAGACTTTGTTACACCTCCCGCTACTGTGCAGTGCTAATCCATCTGCTTTGTCTCCCTAGGGTTGCCAGGCAGCACAGAGACCTGCTCAGCTCCAGCACGACACCAGCGCACCACACTACATGGCATACACGCACTCACACACATCACTTGGGCGAATAAAAGGATAATTGTACTCCTCGAGTCTGTCTTCTGTCCCCTGGGCCCAGTCATTATGTCAAGGAGTACAAAGACAAGTGTGTCTTGCCTACAGTCAAGCATGGTGGTGGGAGTGTCATGGTTTGGGGCTGCATGAGTGCTGCTGACACTGGGGAGCTACAGTTCATTGAGGGAACCATGAATGCCAAAATGTACTGTGACATACTGAAGCAGAGCATGATCCCCTCCCTTTGGAAACTGGGCCGCAGGGCAGTATTCCAACATGATAACCACCCCAAACACACCTCCAAGATGACCACTGCCTTGCTAAAGAAACTGAGGGTAAAGGTGATGGACTGGCCAAGCATGTCTCCAGACCTAAACCCTATTGAGCATCTGTGGGGCATCCTCAAATGGAAGGTGGAGGAGCACAAGGTCTCTAACATCCACCAGCTCCATGATGTCGTCATGGAGGAGTGGAAGAGGATTCCAGTGGTAACCTGTGAAGCTCTAGTGAACTCCATGCCCAAGAAAGTTAAGGCAGTGCTGGAAAATAATGGTGACCACACAAAATATTGACACTTTGGGCACAGTTTGGACATTTTCACTTAGGAGTGTACTCACTTTTGTTGCCAGCAGTTTAGACATTAATGGTTGTGTGTTGAGTTATTTTGAGGGGACAGACAATTTACACTGTTACACAAGCTGTACACTGACTACTTTACATTGTATCAAAGTGTCATATTGTCAGTGTTGTCCCATGAAAAGATATAATAAAATATTGACAAAAATGTGACGGGTGTACTCACTTTTGTGAGATACTGTACCTCAAAGTCCACCAAGGCTTGGTTTCAGAAGAAGTCCTGGAAGATAACAGAGTGGCCATCAAAACTGCCTGACTTGAACTCTATTGAAAATCTCTGGTGGGATTTGAAAAAGGCGGTTGCAGCACACAAACCCAAGAATATTAGTGAACTGGAGGCCTTTGCTCATGAGGAATGGGCTAAGATTTGTCAGAACACTGTCAGAAGCTGGTGTCTAGCTATGTATCACATTTACAACAGGTCATAACACCAAAAGGGTGCTCTGCTAAGAACTGAAGATGCTTGCCATGAAGGGGTTGAATAATTCTGGGGTGAATATTTCTGAAACTGCAGTAGTCATTAAAAGTGGCATTTTGTGTTGAATTTGGAGAAAGCACTTGTAATAATATAACGGAGGTCACTGTGGGCGCAGCTGAGCCTCAGCCGGAGGTCACCGTGGGCGCAGCTGAGCCTCCGCTGGAGTCCACCATGGGTGCGGCGGAGCCGGCCCAGTTGGGGGCCACCGTGGGTGCAGCTAGACTTCCGCTAGGGTCCCTCATGGGTTCAACGGAGCCGGCCCGGTTGGGAGCCATAGTGGGTGCAGCTAGACTCCCGCTGGAGTCCATCGTGGGTGCAGCAGAGCCGGCCCGGTCGGGGGCCACCGAGGGCGCTGCGAATCGCCATGAGGATGCTGTGGTCCCCTTCTCCTCCCAGTCCTAAGCCATGGGGGTCCCCTCCCTTTGGTCCGGTCACCCACCAGCGAGCTTCCCGGTAGGCAGACCACCTCCTGCCTCACCCCGTCAGCCCTGGTGGATCAACAACGCTGGCCGACCGCCATAGGGACCGAGTCTCTGGGCCAGATGGCCCGTGTTCTCCGGCAGCCCACCTGACTGGGTTCGCCAAACTGCCGGCTGGGCCTGGGACTCAGGGCGCCCCCCTGAGCCGCTATGGCTTTGGACTTGGGGGGGTTAATTGTAGACCCTGGGTGGGGTATTGTGTTCCCTCCTTCCTGTTCCCCCTACCTCCCACCCGAGTTCGTGTTGTTCGTTGTTGTTGCTCCTGTTTGGGGGGTGGGGGTTGATATTACCTTAGGTGTCTGAGAATCCACCCCTTAAAGGGGGGGGCTCTGTCACGAGAGTGTCTCTGTCCCCAGAGAGATCAAAGCCGAGCCGGGGAAAGCCAAGCCGGGGAAAGCCAAGCCGGGGAAAGCCAAGCCGGCTCGGCTTCAATCTCTCTGGGGGTTTTGGTTTTACTGGTTATGTGCATTTTGATGTATTATTGTCCTAACTTCCACATCCTTTGCCACTGCCTGACCTGCAGCTGTTAGTCTGCGTCTGTGACCTACTTTCTCTCACACTGCTAACAGTCTGTCGGTCCAGCCACGCCCCCTCGCTCTCCCTCTGACTCCATCAGCTGTTTCCAGTCCCGCTAATCATCCCTTCCACGCCTCGCCCAGGTGTTCCCTATTTGCCACACCAGCGGCATTTGTTCATTAGCAGCTCTTTGCTGGACAAACGTCGCTGGATCATTGTACGAGTTCACACAGTCGTATCCTCCCCTGTGTAACTGTCAAGTCAATGAAGGACTGTTTGGAGTATGCTCGCCACTCCACTGGAGGACCAGGATCGCTAGGCTGTGAGTATTGTAGCGTTTCTCTGTGCAGTTGTGCCACTACGCTGGTAGCGTTTCCCTGTGCGGCACAACTGCTACGCTTTTCCCGGTGCAGCCTTGCATCACTATTGGACTCTTTCATTAGCCCAAGCTGCTCTGCTGTTTTGTATGATTTCTTCTATGGACATTCAATAAATGTGTGTGTGATACCCTCACATTTAAATCCTCATTGTGCGCAATTGTAAAGCGCATGGGGGGGGGGTATGACATGATCATATTAAACATACAGTAATTTTTTCAACCACAAAACTGTGGCTTGTGAAAAGGCTGTCTTGTAACTATAGAAAATCACTAGTCACCGGGGGCACCCCTGGAGGGGGGATAGCCGGGGGGTGTATGCCCCCCCCCCACCACCACTTACCTTTCCTTCCCTCCCCAAGCGACCACCCCTGGTCCCTGCCACTGGACAGTCTAACATAATTTTATAACTTGTTTTTCTATGTCGTATTTTACATGTAGTAGATGTTTAAGAATAATTGATATGTGTGCTATATATTATTAAAAAATATTAACAAACTATAGCAAAGTTGGACAGATCACACTGTCAAGGTGCATTTAGACCATATGCGAATGGATGTCTGGAGGTGCCCCTGCTCACCACAGTTTCTCGTGAGCAAAAAAGGTAAGGGCAAGCCCTGGCCACCTGTAACTCATTTACTTGAATAAGCATGTTCATATCTGAGACTGGAGTTTGAACTCAAATATGTTGTGGAATCCCACTAAAACACAAAGTCTTAGAACAAGCAGGATCACTGTTGCCTCTCTTGATAGTGGGTAAGGAAATCTCAGAAATACTATCATGTCATATCATTTGCTTGCATGAACAGCAGTATATTTTGCATTTACTTTATAGACATCCCTGATGTTTCTGATTTTCCTGTCATTTTAGGAAGTATGCCACTGAGTGGGGTTTGCAGATTGTTTGTATTGTTCAGCTTATGCCTGATTTCCTTCTCACCACACTGTGATGGAGGAAACATTCTGGTGATCCCTGTAGATGGCAGCCACTGGATCAACATGAAGATCCTGTTGGAAGAACTTCATGCCAGGGGACACAATCTCACTGTGATCAGGGCTACTGGCAGCTGGTACATACCAGAAAAGTCTCCACTCTACACATCCATTTCAATTGAAACAGATCTACGTTTTAAGAACTTTTTTGATGTGTTCCTGGAAGATCAAATGAAGGTATGTTATCAATGTATTGGTTCCTAAGTGTGTAATTTTAGTCAACTGACGTAATACATATGTCCTTCACCACTTCTTTTCCAATCCCCTTTAGGCACAGAGAGAAGGAGCTTCAGTGCTGAATTTCCTCAAGCTCACCAAGCATTTCCTTTCTATGATTACTCATGCCCATTCACTGTGGTGCGATGTCCTCAAAGAGATACTTGACAATCAAAATTTGATCAAAAGATTAACTGATTCAAAATATGAGCTTGTTCTTACTGATCCAGCCATAGCTCCAGGGCTTATTCTAGCAAAATACCTCAAACTTCCTACAGTGCTGAATGTCCGCTGGATCACCAGTGGAGAAGGCCACTTTGTTTTAGCCCCCTCACCACTGTCTTATATCCCAGTGCCAGGATCAGGATTCACAGACAAGATGAATTTTATCCAGAGGGTCAAGAACTTGTTGTTTTATAGCATTATTGTATTCCAGCAGACATTCTTAGTTGGGCCAATCTATGATGCCATGTGCCATAAATATATTGAGGGTGGATGTGATGTCATCTCACTCCTTCAGGAAGCAGACATTTGGCTGTTTAGGACAGATTTTGTGTTTGATTTTCCTCAGCCTACTATGCCAAATGTTGCCTACATTGGAGGATTCCAGTGCAAACCAGCACAACCCTTGCCAGCAGACCTGGAGGAGTTTGTTCAGAGTGCAGGAGACCACGGAGTGATCATCATGACACTGGGAACCTTGGTTAGTGCTTTGCCTAAAGAAATTACAGAAGAAATTGCCAGTGTTTTTGCCAAAATGCCTCAGAAGGTAAGTTATGCACAGAAAGACACATCAGGACGTTTTAACTTAAAAGCTAAAATAAAATGCTACTTTGAAAATAGGAGTTACGTGAAAATAGCATGCCAAAACATACTGGGCTCCTTATAGGACATTACAGAACAAAATCCTATTTTGAGGTCACTGCTATATAGTTACTTATATGTTCTGTGTTCTGTTTGTGTGGCACAGGGTGGTGGCTCCGCCTTTTCGGTCACGCCACCACCCGTGAGTATAAAAGGGCTGCATGCAGGAGGGGCCGTCTCTTGGCCGTCTCTCTGCACAGCAGTTTGGTGTGGCTAGGTTAGATTGCCTTTTCAATAAATGAGTGTTCAGTTCAACGCTGGGTCTCCTCCTTTCGACTCCAACTACCGACATAACATTTGGCAACGAGGACAAAAGTGGATAAATTTAAAGGTATGGAAGCATGTTACACCCCCTATTTGGCTGTTTTTGGAACTCCCAGGCGAGCCACCTGTTCCCTGGCCTAGGTGGTACGACGCTTTCTGCACATATATGGTGGTGCTGGACCTGGGAAGGATGGAGAAGTTAAGGGTACATGCTTTACTTGTGCATAACCTGGGAATGGAGGGACAACGGATCTTGGGCACGCTTGGTGATGCAGACAACTATGAAAAGGTGGTTGAGCTAATGGCGCGCCATTTCAGAGCACCAGACAACGTCGTCGTCCGGAGAATTAAATTTCAACAGTGCCGCCAACAGGTAGGCGAGTCCATCCAACGGTTTGTGTCAGACTTGAGGCAGCCTGCTGCCGAGTGTCGGTTTGGACTGTTGGAGGAAGAAATGGTTCGTGACCAGTTGGCGGAACATACCAACTGTGCTGCGGTCCGGTCGAAGCTGCTCAGATTTCCGGATGAATTGACACTGGCTAGGGCCGTCAAGTTGGCTCTCCAGCTGGAGGCAGCAGATAAGCTAACTCAGGAGCTGAGCGAGCATCTGTCACCGCGAGAGTTGGGATCTCCCATGGCTTCACAAGTAGTGGACCCGGACAGTGATGGAAGCAATGAGGATGACGCGGGAGGTGCCAAAACTGTGAGGATGAGGTCTGCCCCAGGGAAGCCCAGATGTATGGGCTGCAGGTCCATGAAGCACCGCTACAAAGCCAGAGATTGTCCGACAAGAGGGAAGCACTGCGGCAGGTGTAGCCATTTACATCACTACGCGAGGGTGTGCCAGTTAGCTGAGCAAGGTTGCCCGCGGGGGAGTTCAACTCCTCCCACCCTGACAGTGATCCATACTGTGTCCCCGAGTACCAGTGGGCGCACATATTGCACGGTGAAGTTGGATGGAATGGAGGTGCCGATGCTGAGCGACATGGGGGCGGAGAGTTCCTTGCTGAACTGGGCTACAGTGAGGCAATTTTTTCCACGCTGCAGGATTGGAAGTGACCCAGTGCCGCTTTGCGGCTATGGAGGAGGATGGTTGGCCATGGTGGGAACGATCAGACTGACAGCTCGGTACAAGTTGACAGAGATGACTGATGTGGAGTTCATCATGACGGCCCATGGTGCAAACATCATGGGCTGTAACCTCTTCTATGGCCTCGATTTTGCCATTAAGAGCAGAGCTGGGGAAGAGTGGTCAGGCTGTGGATTGTGGGACCGACCAGTTCCGAGAGTACAAGACGACGCTCTGTGGGATGAAAGATTGACCGGCACCCCAGAGCGTGGACAGGCCTTGTCGCGCTCAGGGTCACCGCAGGAGGGCCCCAGTGCTAGAGCCTGAGTCGCCGTGGACGAGAGGACTGAGCAGCACAGGGGAGCGCCTGCACTGACGATCGATGTCGAAGGAATGGTCCCAGGTGTTCCCGGAGCTCGGCTGAAGTGGGCTGGTGGACACGGGGCCACATCGGCGAGGCCCGCAGCGGACTTAGAAGAGGTCAGGGCAAGACTGTTTGGCACTGGAAGGACGAGTGCCAGGCAGAGACCCTGCAAGCCGAGCAGAGCCCCGCTGGGAATCACGGACTGGGTTCGGGCTCGAGCAGAGGTGAGGTCACGGCAGGTACGGACTAAACAGCAGGTGGAGGAGTACCAGGGCTGGCTGCGGGTGGTGGCTGGGCGGAGCGACGCTTACCTCCAGCTGTCAGATGGAACTACAGTGTGCCCCGGGAAGACCAAGAGATGTGGGCCTGGACGAGTGGAACATCCGGCTGTGAGGAGGAGGAGGCACACCGGGGCCGAGACGACCAGCTGCAGCCCGGGAGGTGAGCCACCTCCAGGGGTGGACTGAATAAAGGATGGCCCAGGAGGCCCACGGGGTCATCATCCCTGAGCCGTGTGTATACAGTTTAATTGTCTTGTTGTTTATTGTGTATATAGTTTGGGATTCTTTTGTGCATTTTATTTTATTTAGGAACACGGCAGTTTTGTTTTGTTTTTTTTCTAGATGGACTTTTATTTTGTATTGGAGGCAGAATAATCTGCCTTGCCATGTGGGGGTAGGACAGTAGTCTACCTGTCCTTCCCTAGTTTTAGTTATTTTGTGTGACTGTGATCGGCCCTTTTCAGTGTCTTAAGTTTAGTTCTCTTAGTGTGTGATTCGGGTTCCAAATTGGGGAGGGTTTGATTGTATGTGTGTATTTTTGGGGGACTTTTCTATGTGGGGGGGAATTATATAGTTACTTATATGTTCTGTGTTCTGTTTGTGTGACACGGGGTGGTGGCTCCGCCTTTTTGGTCTCGCCACTACCCGTGACTATAAAAGGGCTGCATGCAGGAGTGGCAGTCTCTTGACCGTCTCTCTGCACAGTGATTTGGTGTGGCTAGGTTAGAGTGTCATGTTCGGGGTCGTCACCCCGAGCATGACTTGTGGCTGTTGGGTTTAATTACTACTTATTAATTCCAGCTGACGGATCGAGCTTTGCTCTCTGCCAGCCCCACAGCCATGCCTCATCTTCACCAGGCATCCACCAGCGGTATGGTTCACCACATACACACTCACACACTCATGCACTCACACACACTCATGCATGCACGCACACATACACACACACTCACATTCACACTCACACACGCACACACACACTAGTTCAATCAGTCATGCACCTGTTGCCACACGGCTGGTCATATTTGCTGTCATTAGCGCTTGGTATTAATGGCAGGGCAGTACGACCACCCAGTGTGGCAACTTTGCAAAGTCTACTTTGGATATCCAGGCTCACATCGGTTGGTTTTCCCCTGGTCTCAAAGCGTGTTGTTCCCTCAGAGCCTTTCCACTCCCACACCTTCGTAAGTCTTTCTTTTGTGCCTTTTCCCTCTGCTCCTGTTTGCTTGGAGTGCGTTAGGCATTCCCTTGACCAATCTAGCTTGTAGCCGGGTGTCTTCCCTTCAGCTGTGACTGTATTTGGACTTTCTCCATATTCACCCATTGTAAATAAACACGTTATTTACTCTGCGTTTTGGGCTTGTTGCTATTTCCTATGTTTGCTGCGTAGTTTGCACAGTGAACATGACAGAAAGTTGCCACCAAAAAGAGCCCAAGCAGTAAGTACCGTGTTACTCATTTTTTGTGTTTTTTTCACTAACGTATTCGGAGCATGATGTCCTGGTCCGGCCGTTTCCACATCGGCAGAAGTAGACGGCCAACGGGACATCACAGTGTGGAGGAGGAATGGGCAGCCGCGTCTGTCCGGGGCTTCCTGTACGTTGCCAAGGGTGCCTATGGCCCCGGAGAACAGTGGGACTGCCTCAATGAGGCTCAGGATATTCTGGCAGCTCACCCGGGCCTCTGGAATTATCCCCAGTACGCCAAATTACTGTCCTCCGCACTCGAACAGGCTTTCCTCAACCTGAAGAGGAGGGCTCTCCGGACAAAGCCCAAACCAAGATGCTCTTCTCCATCAGCAGCCATCTTCTCCTCTCCTCCGTCCACCGTTCCAAGATGGCAGCCAGCAGGTCGGCATCATCGACGTCACCCAGAATTCCGGAAGAACGATTTCGCCCCACTTTCTGCTCCCGCTCCGACACCAAGCCCAGTTACCTCCGCAGTGGATCATCTGCCCCGAGCAGTCCCGTCTGCAGGATCTCCCTCCGTATCTGCTGTGAGGTCTTCTTCCTCGGTTTGTTCATCGGCAGCAGTGGGGCGCCAGTTTTTTTCACCGGGATCTCCCATTCCTGTGGTGAGAGGGGCAGCTCCCATACCTTCTGCGGAGGAGCCTAGCACCGCCTTTGACGGGTGGAGATGTCCAAACAGCAGCAGCTGCAATTCACACTGCAAACCGGGAGAGCAGGCGAGTACATTTTCAGTTGACTCATATTAATAATGAAATGTCTTGCCTGATTCCCGGTAGAGAGGCTAAGGGAAAGCAGTCCCCTTAGCTCTTCCCGCCTGCTGCTGTTAAAAACTGTTCACCAGCCCTCTCTCCTCTCCTCTTTGTGTGCCTGCCGGAACCGGAGCTGAGCAGCCAGGATCAGGAGGAGCAAGAGGTCTGGGGGGGGGGGGGGGGGTCCTCCCGCAGTCACGGTGAACCAGGTCCCAGCCACCACACAGAAGGAGTCACCAGCATGGATCATGGCAGCTGGGAGAATTAAGACTGCAGAGACCATCACGCCTGCTGTGGAGGCCGCCACAGCAGAGTCAGCACCCAAGCAGAACCTTGTGGAGGCTGAACCTGAGGAGACATTGCCCAGCTTGTTGAAGTCCTGGACGGCGATAGAGCTTGAGCTAAGACAAGTGCTCTCTTTTGTCTTTCTCTTTTCCATAATTGAGCATTTTTTCCTAGCTTTAGGTGAGGAGAGCCATCTGCAGCCAAACGCTGCACCTGACCTTGCCTTGCCGGGCTCTGCTGCTGCCGGCGACTCTGACCCTTCCCCCTCTCCTTCTGAGTCCATTTCCAGAGTCGTTGGAGAGGGTCTTCCATCGCTGGACGAGTCTGTGGATCCAGGTTCGCAACCGGAGGCCACCGAGGTTCCGGACGAGGTGGTTGTTGGGGAAACCCAGTCCCACTCCAGGATGCCCATGATTGATTGCCTCCTCGCTTGGGTGCTCATACGGGTCAGCTGGCCCATGGCCAAGATGGCGTTGGGGTCAGCAGTGGCCCAGCCGTGTCCCACCGTGGGTGCAGCAGGGGTCCAACTGGACTCCATCGTGGGTGCAACCATGGCTCGGTCGGGGTCCACTGTGGGTGCAACATTGTCCCAGGTTGGGACCACCGCGGAAGCAGCCATGGCTCAGCCCAGGTCCACTGCAGGTGCTACTAAGTCCCTGTCCTATGTCGGGACCACTGGGGGTGCCACAGGACAGTTTGGGGATGCCCGGGCCATCCATTCCCTTTTGGAGGCCCTGTGGGTGTTCCTCCTCCTTCTGCTGGGCACTGTCATTGTCCCTTTCCTTCAGCCGCCAGCGACCGCAGGGGTTCCTCATCCTCTGCCTGGCCACCCACCTCTCAGTCTTCCAGTGGGTAGGCCACCGCCTCATTTGCCCTTCCGGCCCTGGTGGCCTAATCATGGGGGCAGGCCACCCGAAAGACAGGGTTACCTCGCCGGGTGGCCCATGTGCCCTGGCAGACCGCCAGACACTGCTCTGCAGGCCACCTGCTGGCCCTGGGATTTTGGCCGGCCCCCCGAACTTATGGAAACCTGCTGGGCCTTGGACTCGTCAGCCCCCTGAACTGTGTTCATTAGTTTTGGGGTTGGGGAGTGTGTTGCCATTGTGTTGTTTTGTGGTGTTCCCCATCTTTGATTGTTCCCTCCGAACCTGTTTCCCCCCACCTCCCGCCCTGGTTTGGTGGGTTGGTTTTTTGGGTGGGGGTGTGGGGGGGGGTTGTTCTTTGCTTTGATGGTACGGTGGGTGTCTGGTATCCACCCCTTGAGGCTTAATGGCAGGGCAGTACGACCAGCCGGTATGGCAACTTTGCAATGTCTACTTTGGATATCCAGGCTCGCATTGGTTGGTTTTCCCCTGGTCTCAAAGCGTGTTGTTCCCTCAGAGCCTTTCCACTCCCACACCTTCGTAAGTCTTTCTTTTGTGCCTTTTCCCTCCGCTCCTGTTTGCTTGGAGTGCGTTAGGCATTCTCTTGACCAATCTAGCTTGTAGCCGGGTGTCTTCCCTTCAGTTGTGACTGTATTTGGACTTTCTCCATATTCACCCATTGTAAATAAACACGTTACTTTCTCTGCGTTTTGGGCTTGTTGCTATTCCCTACGTTCACTGCGCAGTTTGCGCAGTGAACGTGACATAGAGTGTCTCTTTAATAAACAAGTGTTCAGTTCAACACTGGGTCTCCTCCTTTCGACTCCAACTATCAACATAATAGTCATGTTTTAATAAATCGAAGGAATGAAATACAGTTTACTTATTTCATTCCAATATTTTACTTATTTCAGTGCAAGGTTTTACATACTTCATTCTCATCTTTTAATTATTTTGCTCCAACATTTTGATTAATTATGTGTAAGAATTAATCCCATTTCTTACACTAACAGCCACTTATTCATTTCAGCCATCATCTTCTAGTTCTGTGTAGGACCACTTAAAAGACTACATCTGGCATTTTTTTACAGCCACAGTCCCATTTGCCAATCACGAGGAACAACTTAAACCACCAATTAACAAAGCACCCTGTGATTGGCTATTAGCACTCAGCATAAATTGTGCCAGTTGTAGACTTTTCAGTGTTCCTCCCAGGAACATCAAAGTTGCATACTGCTACTTTAAACATTGTACTGTATCAGCCTAAAATTTCACAGTGTGTCCCTAATAATTATATAATTTATAACATTATTGCATTCCATGACTACTGCTGCAAAGACAAATTGGGAGTTTATAATCTGGAATGTTTTCTATATAGGTAATATGGAGACACAAAGGGGAGCATCCCTCTGCTTTGGGCAACAACACTCTAATGGTGGACTGGATGCCACAGAAGGATCTGCTGGGTCACCCACAGACCAAAGCCTTTGTAGCTCATGGGGGAACCAATGGAGTCCAGGAAGCCATTTACTATGGTGTCCCTGTGCTTGGAATACCCTTGTTCTTTGACCAGTATGACAACCTTCTACGTCTGCAGGACAGAGGAGCTGCAAAGATCATTCAGCTTGCTGATGTTAATGGTGACAGTTTTGGGAAAGGTATCATGGAGGTGCTTCATAAGGGCAGCTACAGGCAGAACATGCAAAGACTGTCACGTTTACACAGAGATCAAGAAATGGCACCCATGGATCAGGCTATCTTCTGGGTAGAATATGTGATGCGGCACAAAGGGGCCTCTCACCTTCGCACAGAACCTTACAAGATGCCCTGGTACTCATACTACTGTTTAGATGTACTGCTACTATTTATGACTGCAGTAGGTGTTCTGCTTATTTCATCTGTGACTTTTTTTAGGCTTTTGTGCTGCAGGAGAAGAAGGAAGGTAAAAACTAAACAAAACTAAGTTGTGGCAAATTACGAAGACATACAACATTGGCTCTCTATTTATTTTGATTTTAATATGGTGAACATGATTTGACTTTTTTTTTCTATCAAGCCTATAGTACTGCATGTTATGAAAAAGCTGTTGTGCATAAATTAGGATCTTATGTCTTGTCCACTGTGACCATTATAAGATCATAGTTTGATCCATCATAAATTAATGAACATAATTCTTCTGGTCTCTAACCACTGCTTAGTAACACTTTGATACCTATCCACCAAAGTATGATTTTGAGGGAAATCTCATATAACTAATTACTATTTTCTACATCAACTTCACAAGGGTATTCACACAGAAACCTTCAAATATGTATATACAGTGGATATAAAAAGTATACACACCACTGTTCAAATGCCAGGTTTTTGTGATATTAAAAAAATGAGACCAAGATAAATCATTTCAAAATTTTCCGTTATTAATGTGACCTATAACCTGTACAACCCAACTGAAAAACAAACTGAAATCTTTTAAGGGGAAAATTTAAAAAAAACGTACAATAACCTGGTTGCATAAATATGCACACCCTCTTATAACTGGGGATGTGGCTGTGTTCAGAATTAACCATCTTCATCTTCTTCCGCTTAATCCTTTTCGGGTCGCGGGGGTGGGGGTGGGGGCTGGAGCCTATCCCAGCATCTTTGGGCGAGAGGCTGGGTACACCCTGGACAGATCGCCAGTCCATCGCAGGGCCAACACAGAGAGACAAACAACCATTCACTCCCACAGTCATACCTAAGGACAATTTAGAATCCCCAGTTTTGATGCCAGTTAACCTAACTTGCATGTTTTTGGCATGTGGGAGGAAACCGGAGAAATCCCGGAGTAAATCCACGCAGACACAGGGAGAACATGCAAACTCCACACAGATCACTGTTGGTCGGGGGCTGGGATCGAACCCAGGATCCCCCGGCCAAGAGTGAATTACTGTGCTGCCGCAGTGCTAACCACTCCCCCACCGCGCTACCCCAGAATTAACCAATCACATTCAAACTCATGTTAAATGGGAGTCAGCACACACCGGCCACCATTTAAAATGCCTCTGATTTGAGCTGGTTGCCAACCGTCAATCAAATCTAAGAGAAGAAGAAGTGCCTCTGATTAACCCCAAATAAAGTTCAGCTGTTCTAGTAGGCTTTTCCTGACATTTTTGTAGTCACTTCTTACAGCACAAGCCATGGTCCGCAGAGAGCTTCCAAAGCATCAGAGGGATCTCATTGTTCAAAGATATCAGTCAGGAGAAGAGTACAAAAGAATTTCCAAGGCATTAAATATACCATGGAACACAGTGAAGACAGCCATCATCAAGTGGAGAAAATATGGCACAACAGTGACATTACCAAGAACTGGATGTCCCTCCAAAATTGATGAAAAGACGCGAAGAAAACTGGTCAGGGAGGCTATCAAGAGGCCGACAGCAACATTGAAGGAGCTGCAGGAATTTCTGGCAAGTACTGGGTGTTTAGTACATGTGACAACAATCTCCTGGCTTCTTCGTATGTATGTCTGGGCTATGGGGTAGGGTGACAAGATGGAAGCCTTATCTTACGAAACAAAGCATCCAAGTCTGGCTATATTTTGCAAAAACACATTTGAAATCTCCCAAATGCATGTGGGAAAATGTGTTGTGGTCCGATGAAACCAAGGGTGAACTTTTTGGCCATAATTCCAAAAGGTATATTTGGTGCAAACAACATTGCTCACCAAAAGAACACCATGCCAACAGTGAAGCATGGTGGTGGCAGCATCATGCTTTGGGGCTGTTTTTCTTCATCTGGACCTGGGGTCTTAGTCAAGGTGGAGGGAATTATGAACAGTTCCAAATACCAGTTGGTGTTAGCACAAAACCTTCAGGCTTCTGCTAGACAGCTGAAGATGAAGAGGAACTTCATCTTTCAGCACAACAATGACCCAAAGCACACATCCAAGTCAACAAAAGAATGGCTTCACCAGACGAAGTTTAAGGTTTTGAAATGGCCCAGCCAGAGTCCAGACCTGAATCCAATTGAACGTTTGTGGGGTGATCTGAAGAGGGCTGTGCACAGGAGATGCCCTCGCAATCTGATAGATTTGGGGCATTTTTGCAAAGAAGAGTGGGCAAATATTGCCACATCAAGATGTGCCACACTGATAGACTCCTACCCAAAAAGACTGAGTGCTGTAATAAAAGCCAAAGGTGCTGCAACAAAGTATTAGTTTAAGGGTGTGCATATTTATGCAACCAGGTTATTGTAAGTTTTTTTATTTTATATTTTTCCCCTTAAAAAATTTCAGTTTGTTTTTCACTTTGGTTGTATAGGTCATAGTTAACATTAATGGTGAAATTTTTTTTTGAAATGATTTATTTTGGTCTCATTTTTTTACATCACAAAAAACTGGCATTTGAACAGGGGTGTGTAGACTTTTTATATCCACGGTATATATGTGTGTGGTGTAGGGGGGAGGGGGAATTGGATAATAATCGATCAATTATTGAAATTTTGTGAATACAGCCCACATATAAATACAGTGATGCATAGTTGTTTTTTAAGTTATAAAGCAGAACTCCCTTGATGCTTAGCCACAAGTTGAAGTGACTGACACAAGTGTCTTGCATTTGGGCTAATCAAGTGAGATTGAATTTTTTTATATAACCACTTGTGGTTATATAAAAACCACAAGTGGTTTTTAAAAGCTCATGCTTTGAAGAAGATCTCTGTAGAAAAAATAGCAATTAAATGAAGATTTTTGCACAGGCTGGCTTTTGCTGTCTTTTTGATATGCTTAGATGCTTTTAAAACTTCAGCACCTCCAGTCTAATTAGTTGGTGAGTGGTGTATTGTCATTTAAAAAGTTAACAAAAAAAAAAAAGCAGCACACATCAAATTTCACAGTTTGACTATTTTCCAACTTTGCCAGTTTATTTTGGCCACCGTCTAGAAAACATGCTAACGTTTTGCCCTACTAGCCTTCATTAAAGCATGCAGTTTGTTGTGTGCTGCTTCTTTACTTTTGGGTTGAACTATCTTGGCTTTGCAACACTAGTCTAATTGGAGACGCCCTTACAAATAAGTCAAGTGGTGTATTTTCATTGCAGTGTTTTAAAAAGTATCTAAACCCCACAGTGTTATCCTGTGATGGTTACTACACACATTATCATTTGATGCTGTTCAGAAGTTACGCTAGACTTTCTTGCTGCCATTTTGCTAGACAGGGTTGTGAAAACTCTGTCATAATCCATTATTACCTGATATTTCAATTTTCATATAATAATGCCAAACAGCATTTGCTTTAGTTCACATGTTCAGTTGTATTCAGTGAATGTTTGTACTTCATTCTCCACTGCATCAGTCCCTCTTTCACAACTCTAATCAACATCACAACTGTTAGGCTGTTTAAAGAAAGTTTTCAGGCTCAGCTGCTTGGACTTTTTCACTTGTATTGCAGCGGAGACTGTGTGCAACTGCACAGAGATGGAAAAATGTGAACTGTCATAAAGGTTAACCACACTAAAATAAAAGGCAAAACAAAACTAGATAATCGCTATTTGGTATGTGCAATAAAGTGGACACATTGAAATTACAAGTGAAATTTGCAATACAGCCACTCCTCCACACACACAACCTCAAAAGGATTAAGCTGTTGAAGACGAATGAATGAATTTACAATACATCACTCTGAGCCTTCAGATTTTTCTCACTACGAAAAAAACTCAGACATAAAATTTTTAGTTAACACAACCTCTGATCCTGTTTATTACAAAAGAGTCTCACCAATGCTTAGTGAAATCAATAATTCTAGCAGCATTGCCCTCACTTCACTTACAGCTGAAATCAGAAGTTTACATACACTGTATAAAAAGACAAACTTTTTTTTCTCACTATCTAACATTAAATCAGACTAAACTTTTTTCTGTTTTAGGTCAGTTATGATTACCAAAATTATTTCTATTCACTAAATAATTTTTTCTATAACTTGCTTACTTACTCAAAGTCAGAAGTTTACATACACTAATATCAGGAGGAGAATTGTGGACCTCCACAAGTCTGTTTCATCCTTGAGTATAATTTCCAGATGCCTGAAGGTGCCACATTCATTTGTTCAAACAATGATGTGCAAGTATAAAAAACATGGAAACGTCAAGCCATCATACTACTCTGGAAGTGTTTCCTAGGCCTAAACATTGTTGTCTGCCCTTCATCCTCCACTTCATCAGTCCCTCCTTTAACACCTTTTGTCGACAACATCACAACTATTTACTTTTAAGGAAGGGTCTCATTTCAGCCGCTGTGACATTTTTGAAATTATAGTAAAGACTGTGTGTTGCTGTGTGCAGATGAAGTGAATATTTTTATTATATATATGTATATATGAAAATCATAAGGCATCATGAACAGGGCAGACTGGAGAGGTGGCCTTGTGTTAGAGCATCTGCCCAACAGCTGTGAGGTTGTGGGTTCATGCCCCAGCCAGGTCATACCAAATACCATATAAAAATGGTACTTTCTGCCTTCTAGATTGGTGCTCAGCATAACAGAATGGGGAAAGTTACACAGAGCTACCAGAGGACTGATCCTGTAGCTTTCAGTACTTACAGTAGCTGTGTCATAGAAACCGATATACCGTAGGTGCCACCCTTATACACCACATGGTGTCCCACATGCTGTGGGAGGAAATTAATTAAACTGGGCAGGTGGGCATTACAATTAAATGTTACAGCAGATCACCCTTGGTGTGATCTGTCAAATTGATGGATGGCCTTTAGAATTCTCCATCGCCGCTAAAAAAGATTCTCAGTTGCAGACTGTAGTAGAATCATCTGTTATGGGCTATAAAAGACTGTAATCCAGGTAATGTAGACTTTGAGGCTCATATGATATATTACTGTGGTAATCACAAATTAAGAACATGTGACTCCTACCAGGGTTATACTAGAATTTTTATGTAAAAACATAGGTCTATTATTAAACCGCAGGGATCCAAGTGCTGCAACACCGATGGAAGAAGTGTGTGGACCGAAGAGGAGACCATGTTGAAAAATAAACCACATTTGGTCAAATTTGACCACTATGAACTTTTCAGGCCGCCCCCTCATAATTTTATAAACTGCATTAAGCCCATCATCCTTTCTTAAACAGTCCAGAAATTAATTCATTGAAATCATTTCAGGCTAGAAAATAAAGGTCTCTTTCATAAAACATTAGCTCATGTTGGTTCGCTCTGAAAATGAACATCATCTTGGCAAACTTCATTACAACCTGAATTACATTTTACTCATCATTCTGTGAAATGTTCCTTCTCAGTTTACAGAGTAGGAAAGTGAATATGTGAAAATAGTCCAAGATATGAAGTCAGATGTTTTCTGAGGTCTGCAACTACATTATCATATGCAAAAAAAGTGTTGAGCAACTTGTTTCAGTAGGTGCTTTTTTGTGTAGACACTGTCAAGCTGACTCTCACTTGTTCCAAATAAATGTGAAAAGTCAAAACTATGCCTTTATTAAAAATAGTGACCTTACTCAGTAGCTCAGTGGTTAATATAAGAAAGAAATTCATTAATCTCCTTTTAATTGCAAGAAAACATCTTTGTTCAATTATGGCTTTATTTATATAGCACTTTTCATACAAAGTTGTAGTCCAAAGTGCTTCACAGATTAAAACAAAATTACAATTACACCTCCCCCCCCCACACACACACACACTTTAGTCTGTATGAGACATGGCTGGGCACCAAAGATCCAGAAGCACCTACACGAGGGAGCCATCACCAGCAGGGAAAGTGCCAGATGACTAAGGCAGTGGTTCCCAACCCTTTTCCCCAGGAGCACCCCTGCTTGTGTCACAGAAGTGCCGGACCCCCCTAGCCCACATGATCACGGCAAAGGAATTAAGTCATTGTAGAACATTTATTTAAGAAAAAAAAAACTGTTTTGTGCTTAACCTATTTCATTTGTTTTGAAATGTAGATTTGTTTTCCTTTATACTTCAACTAAATTGAATTATATGAACATGTCTATCACACACAGACAAAAAAATAAATGTGGCAAATGACTGCAATGGTATTAAAATTTGTCCTTTTATTTTAAGACAGCATTACTTTTAAACATGGCCTTTCACACCAGTAGGCAGTCCCGAGTCTTCATTGTTCATTGTCAGTAACAAAGTTTTCATCTTTGTTAGAGGTATGAAACAAAAATGTTAAGAACATGTCCCTTGTGAAAGCAAAAATTTCTAACAACCAAAATAGTGGGTATACACACACAACCGCATAAATCAGTAAAGGCCTAAAAGTCAGTCAATATGGGCCTTATGGCAGTAGGCCTAAAAACAACTCTGTCATATGTGAAGGGGGTATGGAGGTTACCCAATTAGTGAAACAGAATTAATTAACTCTCTTATTAACCTCCAATAAAACAAATCCCTTTTAGGTTGCTACTACGAGGGTGAGCAGTACTTAGTAACCATCAGACATCAAGGTTGCAAGCACAAAAATTTATTAGACAAGGCAAAATAAAATAAAAATCACAAATATTGCCAATGTGACTTTAAAAATGAGGCAGCCTTTAAAAAGGCAAACGTCATTAAAATGTTTTTAATCAGTCCCAGAGGCTTGCTGTCACACTCCATGCCTTGTCCTTCAATATCCTCGGTTGAGTCCACACCAAACAGGCCCACACATCCAGGAGTCTTCTTCACCCACACATAGAAGAAAGGAAAGTGGCTAGCAGTAGTGATGGGAAGGCAGGCTCTGGTACTCTGAAGGGTGCTCCGATCTTATCCAGGAAATATTTGGCGAGGCGTGCATGGTGATGTATGTGTTGACGTCGGACCACGTGACTGGGTCAGGAAGCCGTTCATTATTTTGCACGCAACATGAAATAAAGTGAGCAGCAATACCCAATGGAAATCCCTGTCCCTCACGTTTTGTGTTGTCATGTTTGACTGTGTAAGGGATTTGTCACAGCCAATTTTCACATGGAGACAGCAGCAAAAAGACGGACTTCTCTCATGTGGGAACATTTTGAAGGCATTTCTCCCATTAATGTATTTTCTACAAACAGTGGTGAGGTGATGGCTTAGTGATAAAGCATCTGTTTTGCAAACGGGAGGCCTGGGTTCTAATCCCAGCTGTGTCATTCCTGTAATTTCATTTATATTTGCAAGGTGAAGTGTCTGTTGTGTTTCATAGAGCTTGGATCATTATTATGCATCATTATGCTGAGGCACTATTGCTCTTTGTGCCCTGTATGAGAATAAGGCCAGAGTTGACTGTACGGGGACAGTATAAGACTGTTGAAAATTTATTATTTCTTAATAAAAATGAGTAAGTACTACAAACACACGAAGTAACACAGACACATTCGCTGGAGTCACCCCAGTTTTATTTCTTTTTTCCCTTATGATTGATATTTCTTAAAAAGACAGCACATTTATTGAAATTGAAAAAAACCCACATTAAACCAATAATGCCCTTGTAAAAATCTGCATGCTGTATACTTTTTGTCGACTGCATGGCCTAGTAGAGCAAATGAAGTTTCACATGAGGCATCGTCTGTGATCCATTTTGATGAATGGCTCAAGTGTTCAAGAAAGCCTCTACAACCCATGACTAAATAGCAGTTTAGCGGTAAAATATCAGTCCTGTAACTGAGAAGCTGGGGGTTCAAGTCCCAGCTGGGTCAGTTTAATTTATTTTTATTTGCACAGTGAAGTGTATGTTGTGTTTCAAAGAGCTTGGCTACAACAATTACACATTATGCTGAAGCACTATTGTGCCCTGTATGAGTGTACCACAAGCACATTCACTGCAGTCATTTATTTGCATTTACTGAAATGGAAAAAAATGCCCTTGCATAAATCTGCATGTTGTATACATGTTATCCACTAGATGGCCTGGTAGAGAAAATGAAGTCCCACATGAGGCCTCATCTATATGAGCCATTTTGATGAAAGGCCTCAAGTCCTCCAGAAAGCCTCATCTGGCCATTGCTAGCTTGCAGTCTATTCTTCACACAAAGGGGTCAGTTCTACTCAGACCTCCAACAACAATTAGTGTACTGCATTGAAAAATTCACAGTGACTTCTGCCCCCCTACACCCAAGGCCTCCACTTCTGACCCCATCACACTGGACCTGCCTGGAAGCTGCTGCAGACTCTCCAGCCACCTGGGAAGATTGTGGGCTTCAGTTCAGGAGGAGAAGGACTCTTTCAATGCAGGGCTCTCCCTGCTTATATAAGAAATGGGAAAACTTGCCCCTGTATTCCCATTGGGCCATGTGGACAGCCTGTGCCATTCAATTGGCTGGTTCAGGCTGTCAGTCAATGCCTGAGTTTCCCCACCAATTGTGTCCAGCTGTGTTCAACCATTCAAAAGCATGCATATAAAAAGTAACAATAAAACACTACTCTCCAAATAATCAATTATCAATAACAACAAAAGTATAACAATCAACATACAAATAAGATTAAACAATATGTCCAAAACACAGCATGATACTCAACACGACATCCCCCCCACAGTTTACCATTGGCAGTCCCTGCCAATGATTATTGTCTATAGCAAGCTGGTCGTTGACCCAAATTTACTCTGGTTGATCAATGTGGGAGGGGCATTATAAAGACAAAAAAAGCATCTGTTCAAACTCAAACAAACCCAGTGGCATAGTAAAGGCAGTTTTCTCTGAGTCATCAGGCTCCATCTCCAATTGCCAGTACCCACTAGCCAGATCCAATGTTGTAAACCACTCTGCTTGGGTAAGGGAGGTCAATATTTCCTCAGTCCTAGGGAGGAAGAAAGCATTTTTATGGGTTACAGAGTTTGACTTTCTATAATCCACACAAAACCTCCAGCGTCCATCTTTTTTTTCCACCTACGCAATAAGTGCTACCCATGGACTAGAACTTTCACGCATCACCCCTTTTTCAAGCATATCCAACAGAAGCATCCTCACTTCCTTATGCATCATAGGTGTAGTGGTCTGAAGTGCTCACTAGTGGGGCTAGCATTCCAGTAGGCATCTTATATTTCGCAATACCCATTCTCCCAAAATCTTCCTCATGGGTAGCGAATACCTCCCTCCAATTCTCTAGAAGCTACTTCAGCTTCTCTTGCTCCTCAGCAGTTAAATCTGGTCTGTTTGTTTATTTAGCAAAATCAAAAGGGCATCTGGCTCACCTCCCATGGTACCCACACAAACATCGACCAGTCCTACGTCAAGTGCATCATCAGTCTCTGGGGTCAAGCACAAGTCCTTGGCTCCCACCACGTCTGTCTCTTCCACATGAAAAAGCTTGTCCAACTTCTGATAGCGATCTAGGGCCACAAGTACTGGGCTCCTGGTGTCCCTCTACCAGTGCAAAGTAGTCCTGACCACAGGGGCCTGCTCGAGCATGGCCCCACACCACCACTTCACTTCAGGCTGGTATCTGGATCCCTGCACATCTCACTGGCCAGCCATAACCCAGAATCCCATCTGCAGGGGTGGTGGCACTCTTCTGGCACACAGCAAACGCCCCTCTCCAGGCTCGCTGGGATTTTGGATTCTGGCAGGAGAATGACAGTGGGCTCCTTGACCCTTGGAAGACAACATCCCAGCAAGGGTGGCCAGTATTCATTCCCGCCATCAGTGGTAAAGTAATAGTCCCATCCCCTACAATAACTACACCACAACCAGGTATGGTTATCCCTTCTATTTCAAAGTCCATAACAGCATAATCAGTATAAGGGATTTTAAGTCCATTAGCAGCTTTATCACAATCCCCCAAATCTAAAACATCAATTTGTCATTTAGCCTCCCTGCTTAATACTCCTAGCACAATTGCGGCTCTCTGTGACTCAGTCAATTCTTGTGTTTCCAAAATACCTTTAATTTGCTCTTTCTATTCTTGCCATTTCAAATCGTTCCCTGAGCCATGAAATTTTGGCAACCGGGGGGCCCAAGATAAACCGGCATCATCATTGTCTCTAAAATAGGTGTAGGTACCAAGCACTGCTCACAAACTCGTATCCTATTTGTGACGCCAAATGTGAAGGGGGTATGGAAGTTACCCAATTAATGAAACAGAATTAATTAACTCTCTTTTTAACCTCCAATAAAACAAATCCCTTTTAGATTCCTACTACAAGGGAGAGCAGTACTGAGTAACCATCAGACACCAAGGTTGCAAGCACAAACATATATTACACAAAGCAAAATAAGATAAAAATCACAAATATTGCCATTGTGACCTTAAAAATGAGGCAGCCTTTAAAAAGGCAAGTCATTAAAACATTCTTATCAGTCCCAGAGGCTCGCTGTCACACTCCAGGCCTTGTCCTTCAATATCCTTGATTGAGTCCATACATCCAGCAGTCTTCCTCACCCACACCTAGAAGAAAGGGAAGTGGTCAACAGTCTATTCTTCACACAAAGGGGTCAGTTCTACTCAAACCTCCAACAACAATTAATGTATTGGATTGTAAAAACTCACAGCTTTGGGCAGAAGCTTCTGTCCCCTCACACCCAAGGACGCCAATACACTTCTGACCCCATCACACTGGAACTGCCTGGAAGCTGCTGCAGACTCTCCAGCTACCTGGGAAGATTGTGAGCCTCAGTTCAGGAGAAGAAGGACTCTCTCTCAATTAGTGATGGAAAGGCAGGCTCCGGAGCTCCCAAGGGTGCTCTGAGCATATCCAGAAAATATTTGGTAAGGCGCATATCGTGATGGTGTAGGGAACCCACGCTGGGATATTCATCTCAGACTGGAAGCAGAGGGGAGGGGAATATTCCCTCTGCCAGTAGAGCGTGGGGGATTAAATGGAGGACAGTACGTATTGTAATGTGTAAATGTATTGTGATGCAAGATTTCAGGCAACAGGGGGAAGGAATGGAGTGATATAAAAGGAGAGACCCTGGTGTATTGAGAAAAGTCTTTTTCTGTGTATGAATGCAGTGAGAGAGAGAAATAAAGTCGTCTGTCGTGCAAGTCTGGTTTCTTATTTGCACTCTCCACACTGGTGACCCTTGACGAATTATGGAACACGAGGCAAGAACCCTGGAGTTGGCCCGGATGGGAAGTCCCAGCAATGCGGCAAGCATCCCAGAGACGGCCCAGACGGGAAGCCCCAGCAACGCATGGGTATAAAAGGCAGATGTGGAAGAGGCATGGTCTCTTTACAACCAGACCTCTGCCTATACGGGACCGTCTGTGACACACTGTGAGTGCATCAATAAAGTTACGTTCTACTGCACCTCTGGCTTGTTATTGGAGTACGGATTATGAACATAACAGTTTCCTCTCAAAAAAATCCCGAAGTGCACCACTGGTCTCGGTGTCGAGTCTCCTGATGCCACCTCAGTTTGCTGGGCTTCATGCTGTCATTAACTAGCTTTTCACCACAAATAACACATTCTGGCCAAAAAGAGTCTTGTGCTTCTATAAATCCATAGTTCAGGTAACTGTCAATATATTGTCCTTTTTTTCTTTTTTAACTCCACGAGGAGTTTGCATGTTCTCCCCGTGTCTGCGTGGGTTTACTCCAGGATTTCTCCGGTTTCCTCCCACATGCCATAAACATGTAAGTTAGGTTAAGTGGCATCAAACTGGGGATTCTAAATTGTCCTTAGGGCGGCACGGTGGCGGAGTGGTTAGCACTGCAGCAGCACAGTAACTCACCCTTGGCCGGGGGATCCTGGGTTCGATCCCAGCCCCCGACCAACAGTGATCTGTGCGGAGTTTGCATGTTCTCCCCGTGTCTGCGTGGGTTTACTCTGGGATTTCTCCGGTTTCCTCCCACATGCCAAAAACATGCAAGTTAGGTTAATTGGCATCAAAACTGGGGATTCTAAATTGTCCTTAGGTATGACTGTGAGAGTGAATGGTTGTCTGTCTCTCTGCGTTGGCCCTGCAATGGACTGGCGATCTGTTCAGGGTGTACCCTGCCTCTCACCCAAAGATGCTGGGATAGGCTCCAGCCCCCCCGCGACCTGAAAAGGATTAAGCGGAAGAAGATGAATGAATGAATGAATGAACTCCACGGGGTCCTCTGCACATTTACGTTTCTCAGCCATCCTCTTTCTTCATTTGATGTCATTCAGCAGCAATGAATAAATTCCTCGTGTTTAGCGCTAGCTACAGTGCAAGAATAAACAGGTCAGAGGTCATACACATAATATAAATAAAATTAAAAAAAACTTTTTCCAACAAATTTTATTAGTTAAATACATACGCTTCACAACATGTCCACCTAGAAATGTGTGAAAAAAAAAATCCATATAAAATATATGCATGTTTGTCACCCACGTATTTCATGACCTCAAAACAGACGGAGCTCCGCGCCTCCCCTGTGGGCTCAGGAGCGCCCCCCCCCCCCCCCCCAGGGGGGGCGCGGACCCCAGGTTGGGAGACAGTGACTAAGAGGATGAAACAACACTTACAAAGGGGGGCTGAAAAGTTCATAGTGGTCAAATTTAACCAAATATGGTTTATTTTTCAACTGCAAGGATCCGAGCACTGCAACACCAATGGAAGAAGTGTATGGACCAAAGGGGAGACTATGTTGAAAAATAAACCATATTTGGTAAAATTTTACCGCTATTAACTTTTCAGCCTATGAACTTTTCAGTCCCCCCTCGTAAATACAATCAAACAGACAGATTCAAATGTATTAATAATTAGTAATAAAATACATAATTGTGACCAGAACAACATAAAATAGGTTTAAAATCATAAATTAAGACAAAATAGGAAACTAATCAAAAGCTAGGTTAAAATAGTAGGTCTTGAGCCTGCTTTAAAAAACATGAACATTCTTGGCAACCCTGATGTTCTCTGCCAGGCTGTTCCGCAGACATGGGTCATAGTAACTAAAAGCTGCCTCACCATGTATGTGTGTTCTGACAGTAGGGATAATTAAAAGGCCAGTGCCAGAGGACCTCAGGATCTGTGGGGACTCATATGCTAAAAGTTTTGCTAAATAAGAATGCCCAAGACCGTACAGACATTTATAAACCAGTAAAAGAACCTTAAAATTGATCCTGAAGGACACAGGGAGTCAATGCACTGACTTTAAAACCAGCGTGATGTGAGTCTGCCATCTGATCTTTGTCAGAACACATGCAGCTGAATTCTGTAATAACTGCAGATTTGAAATTGTCTTTTTGGGAAGACCAGAGAGCAGGGCATTACAGTAATCAATACGACCGGTGGTAAAAGCATGCATCAGTATCTCCGTATTTGCTTGTTATGTAAATCCAAGCAGCCAGTGCACAAAAATAATTGAGGTCAGAATTTTTGTTGAAAAGAAAATTGCAGTTAGAACCAAACATTACTTTCAAAATAGGGTAATTTCAGCACAACTAAACCTGAATGGAAAATTGAGGGATAGTTTGTGCTGTTTGATGGTCTGTGAGCAGTATTAAGATGGTAAGGGAGGCGCATTCACACGCAGTGGCTGGACTCTCCGGACTACTGCGCTCGTTTTTTGTTTTTTCTGCCTTTTTCTGTACTCCTTCTGTGACGGACTAATAAGCTACAGTCACCAGTAACATCTAGGCATTGGTCGCCAACTTACCTCCGACATCTCCAGCACTTATTCCATTAATCACCAATCAATACTTGTGATAATAATAATAATAATGAATGACAAAAACACAGGGTTAGTTCCTTTATTTTCAGAGCTACAGCATTTTTTACCTCATGCATAAAGTGGCACTTTGAATTTCATCTGAATGTTGATTTAAATACTCAGCTTTAAAGTTTTGCGTAAACTTGCACTTAAAACTTCAGAATGCATGTTTACATAGTGCTGACCAGTGAAATGCTGCCAATGTTGCAAAGTTTAAAATAAAAAAAAAGCAGCAGCGTTGCTGAACTGAGTCTCAAGTTTGTAATATATTCCTTGACTTTTAGATAAGATAAGATAAGATAAGCCTTTATTAGTCCCACAACGGGGAAATTCCAGGATTGCAACAGCACAGGGATAGCAACACTCAACAAGCAAGCAAGAGCAGCTAATATACGTACATATGTACATATTACTATAAAATATATATATACACACACACACACAGACACACAGTGCAGAGCATTGTAGCTGGATGGAATAAATATATGAATATATGAACACACAGTGCAGAGCATTGTAGCTAGATGGAATAAATATGTAAATATATAAACACCCACAGTACGGAGCATTGCAGCTAGGTGGAATAAATATGCAAGTATATAAACACACACAGATTTAGATTTATGTTTTCATATGTGTGCAAAATGCAACCAGTCATTACCAAAGTATGCTCCATACTTCTGTTGGTTTAAATAAGAGAGACAGTATTGGGTTTGGATCGGTATCAGCCGATACTCAAAGTCACAGTATCGGTATTGGACTTGAAGAAGTGGTGTCAGCTCATCCCTAGTATAGAGGTGGACTTTGTCTGAGATTTAGTTTTTTTTAGATATTAATCTTTTTTTAAATGGATATAACATAGTTTGTGTTCTCATGTAAAACTTTACATTTTTAGGATTTAAGTTGCAGATTTTAGAATTTTAAAGCTATTTATTTGGAGTCAAAAACACTTTGTGTTCTGTATTATGATTAAAATGAATTTTATTTTAAAATAAAATTGAGCAAAGAATTTACTTGATTTTTTTTTTTTTTTGTTAAAAAATAATACAGAGCTAAAAGCAGCTACAACATCAGCTTAATAAAATAATGTATAACAACAAATGATATTGGCCTGCCTGGAGACAGCTGTGGTCTTCTGAAAGAATGTCCATGAAAGGATGACAGTTCTTAAAAGCACATTTTCAGATAAATTTGTCCATGTGACTTGCCACATTTCTCTTCCATTTGTTTTATTAAAAGATGTTTGAAGGAAATTCATGGGTCATTGCAAACACTTTGCTTTAGAAGTACCAGGTAGTCACACAGTAAGAGGAAAAAAACTCCTGAAAACAAAACAAACAAAAAAGATGCATTGAAAATTGTTTTAGAATCAAATCAGAGAAATTGAATCATAACTGAATCCTGAGGTGTCTAAAGATCCCCAGGCTGTCACAGTTGCCCCTTCAGGGCCAAGGAAGAGGGCCCAAATGTGGGGCAAATTTTATACATTATTTATTTTGGAAACTTAACATAAGATAAAGCAGCTTGTGTCATGGTCTGTTCTGCTCATCACCATTAGCTGTGCTCACACCAGGTCCTTAGTAGGCACCGCCTTTATCTACCGCTCTGGCCTTTGGGATAGTGCTGAGATGTCTCACTGGGCTCCAGGAGAGCTTCATCACTGTTCCTTGCCTTCAACCTACGCCTTCAACCTACGCTACAGCCAGCGCTCGTCTTTTTCCTCGCCCATGAAGCCATCCAGCCTGCCACGTAAGCGTTCATTCCTACTTACCTTGCCAATCAGTTCCCCTGTGCACAGGCGGCGTCCTTGGTGGCGGAATTCTAGCCTCCTCCTTCCAGGCGGCGGACCATTCACCCAACCTACTCACCACCACCTGCACGTCAACTCACCTGCCGGAGTCACTCCACCACCTGAAGCGCACTGTCTTCCTGGCCACAGCTGTCACGCTGAACTGGAGCTCACTACCATCTGTTCCCACAGTAAGTTCAGTGTAACTGTTTAACTCCTGAAGTGACGCCCAGTAATTCCATCTCCTTGTGTGTCTCCAGGGTTGCCAGGCTGTACAGTGTCTCGCTCAGTTCCCGGCAGTTCCAGACAGCACTCACACCACACTCTCACAAACCCGGTTGTTAATAAACTTGATTGCATCGATTCGGAGTCTGTGTGTCGTCACTGGGTCATTGAACTATGTCAGTACGTCTCCGCCAGAGCGACCCAGCTGACAGCACTTTGGTGTGCCGTGATAACCATATGGCGATCCAAATCAATCAATTGGTTTATCAGCAGCAGGCCATTATGAGCCAATTAACCCGCATTACTGATCGGTTAGACCGATTATCTAACTCTCAGCCCTTTTCCCAGGCCTTACCGCCTTCCAGCAGCTCCTCGACTTCCACTAGCTTCCTGGCGAACCAGCTCAAGCAGGCCTGTCCAGCTCATCTCACTCCCGTTCCGACTCCCATCCGTTTTAGTGGTAAGTTGGGTGAAGCCCGGGGGTTTATTATGCAATGTGAGGTGGTTTTCCAGTGGGTGCCAGATGACTTTCCCTCCGACCACAGTAAGATCGGTTACATCGTTAACCTGTTGGAGGGGAGGGCACTAGCTGGGGCATACGCGGTAATGGCTAGGGCTAATTACTCGAGCCTCACCTTCAGCCATCTACTGAACTCTCGGGCCCCTCGGAACCCATGACGGTGGGACACTCTAGATTATCCGTGGCTGACAAACAGCGGCGCTGCGAGCTGGGGTTGTGCCTGTATTGTGGGAACGAGGAGCATGAGATCGAGTCCTGTCAGCTTCGGCCAAAAGGGGGAGTCCGTGCGTCACAGTAGGGGGACTCATGGACCCATCCCAGCCTAATCCCCTATCTCAGTTACTGTTACCCATTAGATTCATTCATAAGCACACTGAAATTCCCACTCAGGCTTTAGTGGACTCCGGGGCTGAGCAGAGCTTTGTTTCCAGAGACCTGGCAACCTGGTTGGGCTTCCACTGCCTATCCCTTAAGTCTCCGCTACAACTGATTGCGTTGTCCAACGCTCCTATGGCTTCTGTGTCCCAGAGGACTGCCCCTGTGTCAGTTATTATCTCCGGAAATCATCGTGAGGAACTGTCTTTCCTGGTTTTGCCCGTCTCATCGTCTGTGGTCATCCTGGGCTACCCTTAGCTTCGTGTCCACAATCCAACAATTGACTGGAGTTCAGGGAGTATTAAGTCTTGGAGCTCATTTTGTCTCAGTGCATGCCTTCAGTCAGCTGCATATTCCCCTTCTGTGACCCTAGGGGTTCCTACCGCTCCCCCTCCCGACCTGTCTAAAGTGCCCCCAGAGTATCATGACCTTGGAGCCGTGTTCAGCAAGTCCCAGGCCCTGTCCCTCCCTCCCCACCGGCCATACAATTGTGCCATAAATCTTCGACCGGGGGCTCCACTCTATTGGACTTGCTTATTGGACTGACTTATTGGACCACTTGTAGTTTTAGTTGGTGACCCCTGATCTACAATATGGTTTGGATCCAAATAAAAATCTTAAGCGCTGGTGGAGATATGTGCTTCCTGAGTATTTTCTCGTTTCAGTTAAATACATAGACTGTATGGTTAAAACCTCAATTTGACATAGGAGTATGTACACTACCGTTCAAAAGTTTGGGGTCACTTAGAAATTTCCTTATTTTTGAAAGAAAAGCACTGTTTTTTTCAATGAAGATAACTTTAAACTAATCAGAAATACACTCTAATATCTAATATACATTGCTAATGTGGTAAATGACTATTCTAGCTGCAAATGTCTGGTTTTTGGTGCAATATCTACATAGGTGTATAGAGGCCCATTTCCAGCAACTATCACTCCAGTGTTCTAATGGTACAATGTGTTTGCTCATTGCGTCAGAAGGCTAATGGATGATTGGAAAACCCTTGTGCAATCATGTTAGCACAGCTGAAAACAGTTTAGCTGGTTAGAGAAGCTATAAAACTGACCTTCCTTTGAGCAGGTTGAGTATCTGGAAAAAATTATTATTTTAAATACAAATCATTATTTCTAACCTTGTCAATGTCTTGACTATATTTTCTATTCATTTTACAACTCATGGTGGTAAATAAGTGTGACTTTTCATGGAAAACAAAATAATTGTCTGGGTGACCCCAAACTTTTGAACGGTAGTGTAGGTACCTAGGAGCAGATGGTGACTAGACAATACAACCCCATATAGGAGACTATGGTTCAAATCCATCTCTTCCCTTTTCTTTGCCCCAGTTTTCCTTCACTGTAATGTCCATATTTATGGTTTACTTCAATGTTGGTGATTCAATATTTTAAATACAAATTTATAGGAATATAATATTATAGTGAGAATGCACCTCACTTCAGCAGTTATTTTCAAAACTACTACAGGTCGCTTTTTTGAAACTTGTAACCACAGGGTGCAATTCTTGATGGTAAAACTGCTTTATATGGTCACTTTCTGTTGGAGGGCCAGCTTGAGCTGCACTGCACTTTCATATAGGGAAGACTCCAAGATCAAGTCAGTTTTACGTACTAAAGTACCACTCAGCCCATGTAAATCTGATTAGCTTTCCGTTATAAAATTGCAGTTCTCCGCAAGGAACACTTCAGCCATCTCATGCTGAAGAAACAGTCTTTGACAGCTAAAACTTTAACATCTGCAGCATGACAGGCCTGTCTAGACACGTAAAACAGGTGCTGTGCATGTCTCTGTACTGACACTGCTATCAGTAGTAACAAAGCACAAAACTCCCCATTCCTCCCTCTATATATGTCCTCATACCCCAAATCTGTTTTCAACTGTAGAATTTTATTTAATTGCCCATGTCTCCATTCCATGGAAAATCTTTCATGTGATTATGGTGAGTAATGAATGATCTCACCCTGTGTTTTGAGTTAAAAACTTGTCAAGGTTAAACAGTGTTTTACACCACACTTTCAGTAGGGGTGTAGCAAATGTATATTAATTAAAACAAACCAGTTTCTAATTAAGAAATTGTTTGATGACGGTGAAAGTTCAGAAACTGGAAGCAACATATAGCAAGCAAAATTTGTAAGATTATTATTGGCCTGTAGGCATGCTTCATAAAATATTTCTTGACATATTTGTTTAGTGATTTTTACTGGAATGAAATATATTAAACTTTTTAGAAAAGCACGCTGACAGGCATACTTTCACTGAGGAGTAATGTGTCAAACATTTTAAAATGTCAAATTAAAAAGTTAAAATACAATACAGAATTATGGTAAAAATTAATACCTTTGGATCAAGTTTTTGTGCATGTGTGCAAATTCATATTGCTCCACTTTTTTTTAAAACAATAAGAATACATATTCATGTTTCATATAACCCCTTTTCCTCACTCTTTACACACACACATGCTAACATAATCACACATTCCACCTCCTTGGCTTGTGCTCCCATTGGGCTTCTGTTAGGCATGACATCATTCTCTCCCCAGACTCATTAATTTCACTCTCTACAAGGAGCTACTGGCCAGCAGCACAAATGTGGCTACTGAGTTGCAAAACAAACTGCTTTACTTCGACTGGATAGTTACATATGTTGCAGTCACTTGAGTCTTCGTCATGTTTCAGCAATGCAAAAATTTCCCAGACAGATTGGTTAACCCACGTGCATCATGACAGCTGTTGTGTTTCTGACATTTACTTGCCTTGAAATATTACTTTTCTTGAGTTTGTATGATTGTTATTTAATTAGCCCATTTGATCAGAAAATATTTTTGCATAACCTGTAAATTAAGGCCAAGTAGTATCCGAGGTTTTAGAGGCTTTCTTCCTTCTAAAAGTTTTGGGTTCCCTTTGGTAGCTGCAAATCCTAACATACTGTATTATTTCATATGAACTAGTTTACAGCATAACCTTTATGACACCAGCCCCAACTATAGTCTCAGAATAACAGAAGTGACATCTGTTTGCAAAATGTTCTTGGACAGAACACTGATCATGAAGCGAATCTTGGAAAGTACTTTGCGCTCGTCTCTGCAGACCATCCTCAAGGATAATAAATTTCATATATCAACATTATGGTCAGATGGATTTGATTTAGAGCCGGAGGTTCAACAACAAGCTGTTTGGCACTGAACTTGAAGGGGAACAATATAAAGGTTTGGGTCAAATGCTGGAAGGGAATGTGGTGGCGATTCAGTACAGGAAAATTTGTCTAGAATATGTTTTCACAAGGAAAGCCCTCAAATACATTTATCACAAGGTCAGTGACGATGTTGGTGTTTGCACATTTACCACCCTCTGCTAATTTATCATGATCAAAGCTGCCTAATGATCAGTGTGTCCCAAACACAAGGTGGTGCTAAACACATTACCATTTCAGAGCTATTTAAGATTAAATATTATTGTTCAATTTAAAGGATATCTATTAGACCGAAAAGCATGATTTTCTTTTATACGTTTTGTTGACGCTCAGGACCAGCACTGGGTAATGCTCATTTTAAGGGTCTCTTGCTGAATTTCAAGATTATATCCTTAATGTGGCAAGCATGCTCACCTACTGTCTGGGTGTGTGGTGTGGTGTGCCAGCTCCATGGCCGAGAACAGGAAGGCTGTGCAGAGGGTAATCAACCCACCCAAAAAATCATCAGCGACCCTCTGCCCTCCCTGGAGGACATCTCCAGATCCTCCTGTCTCAGAAAAACCAAGGCCATCACAGGAGACCCCTCACATCCCGCCCACCACCTGTTTGACCTGCTTCCCTCTGGATGACGGTTCAGATTAACCAGGCCCCACACCTCCAGACTGACAAACAGTTTCTTCCCTTGGCCCATCCGGACTGCAAACAGTCAGAGGCCCCACCCCCTTCCTCCAAATGCTCACATGCACAGAACTGAGGACCTTTTTAATTATCACAGTAACATATCTGTCTTTGCACTCCGCACTTTCATGTATATTGACCCATCCGTCAAGCCACTACATTACGTATGTATGCTTCCCATAATCCTTGGGCCATTTTATTCAGCCATGTGTTCAGTTGTGTGTTCTGCACTCCACACTTTTATGTACATTGTTTCATCCGTGAAGGCACCATCATTTCTGTGCATATTTCCATAATCCTGGGCTATTTTTATTTCAGTCGTGTGTTTAATCATGTGTTCTGTGACTGTGTTTTACCTAATCCTTCTCTCACTTTTTTGCACAGTAGCCTGATGGAGCACCCACAATTTTGTTGTACTGTATGTAACGGATGCCAACTAGTACTGTTCGGCGTAGAACGTTAGTAAAACCTCCCTCCCAAAGCCTCATACAGTATCGGTAGCGCTGAGCTACCGGTCGGACCTTTAGCTCAGCACGATCGTGCTGTGCGTGTCTCTGACCAGTTAACTGTGAGGTCGCGGGTTCGTGTCCTGTGTAGGGCGAACTGCGCTGATGACCTCAGTTACAAAGTGGTGCTGTGAGCCCCAGATGGTAGCGCTGGGCTACCGGTCGGACCTTTAGCTCAGCACGATCGTGCTGTGCGTGTCTCTGACCAGTTAACTGTGAGGTCGCGGGTTCGCGTCCTGTGTAGGGCGAACTGCGCTGATGACCTCAGTTAGTTAAAAGTGGTGCTGTGAGCCCCAGATGGTAGCGCTGAGCTACCGGTCGGACCTTTAGCTCAGCGCGATCGTGCTGTGTCTCCCATGCTCGAACTGTGTAGTTGACTGAGAGGTCGCGGGTTCGTGTCCCGTGTGGGGCGAACTGCGCAGGATGATCTCTGTCACAATGGTGCCGTGACCCGGATGGGAGTGAGGTTTAAGGGGGAGAGTGTAACGGATGCCAACTAGTACTGTTCGGCGTAGAACGTTAGTAAAACCTCCCTCCCAAAGCCTCATACAGTATCGGTAGCGCTGAGCTACCGGTCGGACCTTTAGCTCAGCACGATCGTGCTGTGCGTGTCTCTGACCAGTTAACTGTGAGGTCGCGGGTTCGTGTCCTGTGTAGGGCGAACTGCGCTGATGACCTCAGTTACAAAGTGGTGCTGTGAGCCCCAGATGGTAGCGCTGAGCTACCGGTCGGACCTTTAGCTCAGCACGATCGTGCTGTGCGTGTCTCTGACCAGTTAACTGTGAGGTCGCGGGTTCGCGTCCTGTGTAGGGCGAACTGCGCTGATGACCTCAGTTAGTTAAAAGTGGTGCTGTGAGCCCCAGATGGTAGCGCTGAGCTACCGGTCGGACCTTTAGCTCAGCGCGATCGTGCTGTGTCTCCCATGCTCGAACTGTGTTAGTTGACTGAGAGGTCGCGGGTTCGTGTCCCGTGTGGGGCGAACTGCGCAGGATGATCTCTGTCACATGTACAACTGTACAATGACAACAAAGCCTATTCTTCCTCTTAAGTATTAAATTGCTTTAGCATATCAATAAATTACCACAATTTGAAGTCAACTTATCCACCTTATTCCTAGCCCCCATGATGCATTGCGTGAATTATGGGCACAACTTCCGGTACTAGTTTAAAACGTTGAGTTTTCATAGAAACGGGACACTTTTCCTTGTTAAAGAACAATAACTTTTGCATCAAAAATGTGGTAACACGGCCTTTTGCACCTCAAAAAAGTAATATAACCATACCACTTCCCACGACTATCAAGGGATGAGAAGGTGACCTTTAAAAAGTGGCCTTGTAGACAATAGCTGTTAGTTAGCTCCACTGCTAAGATGCTAACGCTGTAAACAAATAAAAGCTCTGAGATACATCAATGTCCCAACCGCAATAAAGTCCGTTGCATTTTGTTAAAGTATGTTAGACATAATCAAATTTACCTTCAAGCAGACACAGAATCTAGTCAGAGCCACAAAGAACCACAACCCCATGCTTGAGTGTTTAAATGTCGGGGTAAATACAGACTGCTGCAGCTGTTTGTTTTACCCTGTAGCGTTAACCCCTGGGTTCCAATTTATAAAATCACTCTTTGCTGAGGAGAAATTGCTTCACCCCAAAAGTCTGGTCATGAATTGCTTTTCTTCACCTAAACACCATAGCTTGAAGACACATTCCAGGGGTGGATTGACTCCCAAAATCCCCTTCGTGCCAGGAATTGGCTTGGACTGTTATCGTAAGTTCAATAAAGTACATCCCCACCAGACAGTTTTATGTTTCAAGAGCTGTTTGAGATCATCCAGATACACCTCAAAAATTCCTCAGGCCCCTTTGTTAAAATCCAAAGTCCCACATTACCCCCAGTGGACAGCTCAGGAATATGTTTAACTGTTTCATCATCATCATAGCAATCTGTCGTGGGCGACAATGACTGTTTCATTTAGGTCTGATCACTGAATGAAAAATTACTTTCTGCTCTCAAGATTCTGATTTTTCAGGAAATACTTCTCAGGACACTATTTGAAGATATGGCTGTACCCTGTGATGGCCAATTATGGTTTGAAATGTTTCATTAATCATTGATAAATGTATTGCATGTTTGAAAATGTGCTTAAACGAGTTTATGAAAATGCATGCTTACTGTAGTCATAATGAAAAATAGTCATGAATCACTTAAGTTAGTTTAGCTTATATGTATAAGGTGAATTTTTTTATTTTAATCAATATGCATTTCTCACTATTCGGAGTCCATGCAAGTCATCTGACTTATCAGCCAATAACCAACCAGCCTCAGTTGGGTGACGCCCCCTTTCATTTTATTGGTCAGCTGCAGACAAAGAACCTTTGATTGGACAAGAGCCCATTCGAGTCTCCCGTGATAGACGATAATTGGTTATTCCTCCTGCCAGTCAAGTGTTTTAACCAAGCAAGAGCTCTCATTTAAAAAGAGAAAACTCCCAGTTTTTTTCAGTTCCTGCTTTGAATTCTGCTCTGTGTGCGTCTAACTTTTGCCTGAGGAGAGATCGTTCTTCTTTTGTTTGAGCTCAACCTTTCTCTATTGTATGGAGTAAAACTCTGTTTTTTTCCTCTCTCCTCAGACGCCTTTTAATAATTCGTTAAACTTTTTCTATTGGTTTTCCTTAACTCACCGTATAAAGTGGACTGATCCTGATTTTCCAACTTTCACTAGAAACTGTTTTCACCCAATTACCATGACATCGGAAGAACTCGGATTTCGTGGCTTAAATAATTTATTTATTCAATTCTGTGACTATAATGAGACGTTGAACAAGCTCCAAATTACCTGGACCCAGGAAAGGCCACTGGAAATCTCTAGTTGTCCAACTTTATGACATACACATCAGTGGGCCAGCAGTCTCACCTCAGCGTATCCGGATCTCAGCTTCGACCGTTGCTTCTGGGAAGAAATTATCTGCAGGCAGATAATTTTCTGTGTCATCTAATCTTCAGCTATGGATCTGGCTGGAAATTCCCCATGCAACTGAGGACGTAAGCAAGATCCATTGTCTATCTGCTGTGTTAAATGTGATGTCCATCGCCCTTGTGAAGTATGTCAGAATTTCTCATGTTAAAAGCTAGTTCATAGGCTCTGATCAGCGCAATAGAATTGAAGAGAAATAATATCCCTCTTTTATTAACCTTCGCTCCTTTTTAGAGTAACCCAGAATTTCATTTTTCATACAATCAGCTTTTATCATTTTCGTCATAAAATTGCGTCCCATTTTCTTCATATTTTTGTGAGTTACTTTCCAGTTTCATCACAGTTAAAAATTTAAACTTTTCCTTGGTTCCACAAATGTTTGACTATATACTTTATTCTCAATAATCTGCTACAAGTTTAATGTGATGCTTGATACTTGATATTTTACCTTGCCTTCCAAGTCAGTTGACTGTAACGTCATCTAAGCTGAGTTTGATCATTAAAACTGTTAACGGTATACAGAAGTTTCTGCTTGATTTTATTTTTGTGTCTGTTCTCTTGAGTCACTCAGAAGAATTCACGAATGGTGAGACTAATTAATAGAAGGTATAAAGATTAGTTATTAATAAATTTGTCCATTCTTTTTGACTGGTGCCCCAAAGAGTTTTGATGTATGTGTGTGTGGTACTGAAAAAAAACCTTGCTCCCACACACACCCCTATATATATAAATTTTTGTACCTTATAACAATAATTTACTACATCCCTGACATTAAAATGCTCATGCTGCTGTCATGCCGTGAATGCTTGTTATTTAACTCACCACGTAGACCTTTTCTGACAGTTGTTCAAAATTTTATTGATCTATATTTTGTGAAAATTTAGAAATTAATGCATGCTGAAGCTGCTAAGATCAAGTCCATATCGCTCCAATGCAGTGCAACGAATGTAAAAAAAAACAAAAACAAAAAAACCATTTGATATCTTTCTTAAATCTTTAAGCCTCAGGAAGCAAACCGTTACTATTTTTTTTTTAATTTCACTTTATGCAGCCTTGCATCTGATGACAAATATAACACGTAAATGTCAGATCTGTGACATTCATACAAAAGTGAAAACATACCTGGCTCTTGTCTTGGTGTTTGTACCATCAGTTACACAAACAGTCCTTTTTAGTTTTCTGTGCATGACCTACATATTGCTGTTGAAGCCACAGATTTAGATGTGCTTATTTGTGAGGAGCCTCACCCTGAACAGCAGCAATAAGTACCAGAACTATGCAAAAACATTCAAAAATAGAAAAAATTACAAGTGCTGAAATTAGCTGTCACTTGACTGCAAAACACATACAGTGGGGCAAAAAAATATTTAGTCAGCCACCAATTGTGCAAGTTCTCCCACTTAAAAGATGAGAGAGGTCTCCAATTTTCATCATAGGTATACCTCAACTATGAGAGACAAAATGAGAAAAAAAAAATCCAGAAAATCACATTGTCTGATTTTTAAAGAATTCATTTGCAAATCATGGTGGAAAATAAGTATTTAGTCACCTACAAACAAGCAACATTTCTGGCTCTCACAGACCTGTAACTTCTTCTTTAAGAGGCTCCTCTGTCCTCCACTCGTTACCTGTATTAATGGCACCTGTTTGAACTCGTTATCAGTATAAAAGACACCTGTCCACAACCTCAAACAGTCAGACTCCAAACTCCACTATGGCCAAGACCAAAGAGCTGTCAAAGGACACCAGAAACAAAATTGTAGACTTGCACCAGGCTGGGAAGACTGAATCTGCAATAGGTAAGCAGCTTGGTGTGAAGAAATCAACTGTGGGAGCACTTATTAGAAAATGGAAGACATACAAGACCACTGATAATCTCCCTCAATCTGGGGCTCCACGCAAGATCTCACCCCGTGGGGTCAAAATAATCACGAGAATGGTGAGCAAAAATCCCAGAACCACATGGGGGGACCTAGTGAATGACCTGCAGAGAGCTGGGACCAAAGTAACAAAGGATACCATCAGTAACACATTATGCCGCCAGGGACTCAAATCCTGCAGTGCCAGATGTGTCCCCCTGCTTAAGCCAGTACATGTCCAGGCCCGTCTGAAGTTTGCTAGAGAGTATTTGGATGATCCAGAAGAGGATTGGGAGAATGTCATATGGTCAGATGAAACCAAAATAGAACCTTTTGGTAAAAACTCAACTTGTCGTGTTTGGAGGAGAAAGAATGCGGAGTTGCATCCAAAGAACACCATACCTACTGTGAAGCATGGGGGTGGAAACATCATGCTTTGGGGCTGTTTTTCTGCAAAGGGACCAGGACGACTGATCCGTGTAAAGGAAAGAATGAAAGGGGCCATGTATCGTGAGATTTTGAGTGAAAACCTCCTTCCATCAGCAAGGGCATTGAAGATGCAATGTGGGTGGGTCTTTCAGCATGGCAATGATCCCAAACACACCACCCGGGCAGCAAAGGAGTGGCTTCGTCAGAAGCATTTCAAGGTCCTGGAGTGGCCTAGCCAGTCTCCAGATCTCAACCCCATAGAAAATCTTTGGAGGGAGTTGAAAGTCCGTGTTGCCCAGCGACAGCCCTAAAACATCACTGCTCTAGAGGAGATCTGCATGGAAGAATGGGCCAAAATACCAGCAACAGTGTGTGAAAACCTTGTGAAAACTTACAGAAAACGTTTGACCTCTGTCATTGCCAACATAGGGTATATAACAAAGTATTGAGATGAACTTTTGTTATTGACCAAATACTTATTTTCCACCATAATTTGCAAATAAATTCTTTAAAAATCAGACAATGTGATTTTCTGGATTTTTTTTTCTCATTTTGTCTCTCATAGTTGAGGTATACCTATGATGAAAATTGGAGACCTCTCTCATCTTTTAAGTGGGAGAACTTGCACAATTGGTGGCTGACAAATACTTCTTTGCCCCACTGTATGTGGACTATACATTAAAATGAATTTGAAACGCTTTTAAAAACACTATTTTAAATGCCCCACTACTCCACTCTTGCTGACTGATTTAGCACTACTTCAGCCAAAACTGGAAGTTGCCCCCATAATCGTTTCTACAGCAGCGCCCTTAGGAATAAGATGGATACTGCCCAGAGAATGTGTAGCCGTCCTCTAGACTGACTTTATACTGTATTGTTAATGAGTTGATAGTGGTGTCCTATCTGCCAAGCTTGCTAATTTACCTCAAAGTGACAGTTTAGCCAAATTACAAGCTAACTGTTGTAGTTATGGAGCTATAGCAACAATTCTTCTCCTGTGAAGTAGAATGTCTTAACAACTATCAGAAATATCATTCAGAAACATCTAGCACCTAATGGACCTCTTGCACAATGCAGAGTGTTGTACTTCCACATTCCAGTCCTCTCACAGCTCCGGTTCTGCTTTTTTTTCTTTATGAAATCATTTCACATTTTGATGATTTTTTTAACAATACTGAGCTGTTTAAAGTGGGATTTATGCACCCACATCACGTCAACGCCATTACGTCTGTCGCTGACGCAGTGATTGGCAATTTTTTCTTGTGTGTTGGGTAGAATGTCTTGTTCCATTGCCAAAATGAGTTTCAGCCGATGTGTAGAGTAATTTATGTTTGTTGTGTGTTTTTGTTTATGAAATAGTGATGGAAAAGAGCAGATTGTGATGGAATTAGAGTTAATAAATGTTAAGAAAAAAAACTTTTTATACGACCACTGCACCAAGAAAGACAGGTCAGAGAAAACGATGTGTGCGACCACCGCCACTGCTGTTATTTGACAATCTATGTAATTAGTGGGATTATTATGAGCCACAAAATGTTCTGCATGTGCTCACTTCCTCAATGTTCTTTTCAATTTGGACCGTTGTTTAACCAGCCCACTTTGGAAGTTGTGCCTCCATGAACTGGCAGAGCGGAGCAGTGATGAGAACCCAATATGAAGGAGGAGACAAAGCAGTATTGCCAACTTGTTGACTTTCTCTCTAAATCTGGTGACTTTTCAAATCCTCTTGGTGACTTTTTTTGTCCAAAGGGACTAGCGACAAATCTAGTGACTTTTTCTGGTGTTATTGGAGACTTTTTTTTCGGTGTTTTGGAAGCTCTGACATGAAAGCACTATTGCTCTGCAGTTGTTTTCCTCAACAAGCAGCAGGTGCTACCATGAGCCTCTCCCCATCCCAAAGCACTCACAGGCGGTCAGTCTCACAGTAGTCTTGTGCAGCAGTTAAGCTGCAATCAGAGAGGAGACCCATGCCACTCACATCCAGACTACAAAATGAATTGCATGTGCACAAAACCCCCCGCCAATCCTGTTTTACAGAGCGGGATGTAAATGTTTCTTCACGGTCAGTGTCACACTAATAAATCACTGCATTTGACTTACACCCTCAGTCACGTACTCACCTTGCCCACTGTGTGTATCTCTCTCTCTGTGACACAAGCTAAACATCTAGCTTGCTAGCTCATCATGTCACAGTAAATGGTACATTCAAAAATACAGAAAAGAGTGGGAATCAAATCCTGAATTCAAAGGCTGGTTGAAGCCATTTATTGGAGATGATACACGGGCATACTGCCTGTACTGTTCCGAGCCCAGATAAAGGAGGAGGGTTGGACATAGAGCTAGCAATTCCACCCTACATAATTCAATTCAACTTTACTTATATAGCGCCATATCACAACAATAGTAATCTCATAGCACTTTCAAATGTAGGGGAAACCCCACAATTGCAGAAAGACCCCAACAATCAGGTGCCCTGTGAGCAAGCACTTGGCGATGGTGGAGAGGAAAAACTCCCTTTTAACAGAAAGAAACCTCTAGCAGAACCAGGCGCAGGGAGGGGCAGTCATCTGCTGCGACCGGCTGGGGGGTGAGGGAATAGAGAAGATGAAAAGAACAGACATAAAGAGAGCAAACATTAAAGGAGAGAAGCCAAGTACATTATTGGAGGTCACCCAGCAGTCTAAATCTATTAACAGCAAAACAAAAGGAGGGTTAAGAGACACAAGATCTCTCCCTAATCATAGGCTATATTGAAGAGGAAGGTTTTTACCCTATTCTTAAAAACAGAGATCGAGTCTGACTCCCGAACCCAGATTGGTAACTGGTTCCACAGGAAAGGAGCTTGATAGCTGAAGGCTCTGCCTCCCATTGTACTTTTGGAGATTCTAGGTATTGCAAGTAATCCAGCATTTTGGGAGTGTAGTGCTCTGTTAGGATGATAAGGTAATATCAGTTCTTTTATATAAAAGGGGGCCTGATTATTAAGAGCTTTGTAAGTGAGAAGAAGGATTTTAAACTTAATTCTAAACTCTATGGGAAGCCAATGAAGGGAGGCCAGAACCGGAGAGATATGATCTCTCTTTCTAGTACCTGTTAAAACTCTTGCTGCAGCATTTTGGATCAACTGAAGACTTTTTAAAGATATTTTAGGACAACCTGATAATAACGAGTTACAATAATTTAATCTAGAGCTAACAAAAGCGTGGATCAGTTTCTCAGCATCACTCAGAGACAAGATGCTCCTAATCTTGGCAATATTACGTAGATGACAGAAGGCAGTCTTAGAAACAAATTTAATATGTGAATTAAAAAACAGATCCTGATCAAAAATAACTCCAAGATTCCTCACAGAACTATCAGAGAAAGAGTCATCATCATCATCATAGCAGTCTGTCAGGGGCAGCAATGACTGTTTTATTTAGGTCAGATCAGATTCCCCCACGCAGCTCCATCCCTCGCTCTCCCCCGCCAGGAACTCCCGACCTTGCTAACTCGGGTGACGTCCAAGCCGGTATGAGTTGCTCTCTGACTGATCATATCATGAAACTGCTTGCAAAATATTTGAGTACTGCTAGCTTTTGCTGGACTAGCAGCACATTCTTGGCAGATAGAGGTATTATCAGTGGCAAGGACAGGGCAAGACAAACTGACTCCAGTATCTGTTCCAGTGACTGACCAGATGATAGGTTTGTTTATCTCTGCTCTTTGTGCAGTGCATGTCACAATGCACCGACTGGCAAAAGTCCACCACAGAAGTGCTTATCTGCCAGGATGTCCAGTCTCACCCCGTGTAACTGGGAGTGGTCCACCACAGACCTGTGACAGATATTGTTTTTAGTTCTGCCAGGATGTCCAGTTTCACCCTCCACACCCTTGGAAGGGCGGGGTTGCCGGTTGAGTCGCCAACAGCCCAATCCATGAGACAGGTAATACCAGTTTTCATGGTTATCCAGTAGCAAGCAAACCAATGCCTGACCTGACATGAAGTCAAATATACAGTGGTGTGAAGAAGTGTTCGCCCCCTTCTTGATTTCTCATTTTTTTTGTATGGTTGTCACACTTAAAATGTTTCAGATCACACTGGTCAATACCAAATTTATTGTCTAAGCTTTTTTTTAGCTGATTTAGGACAGTTTTGATGTGCTGAATCCAAAAATCACATTGGTTTTGCTCAATCAGGTCAACTTTTTGAATTATGGCCATATGTTGTTTTACACGTTTTTGTTTACTTGCACGGGTATTTTCGCTTTATATGATGCAAAATTCTTTTTTTATGTCTTGAAATTCTCTGAATTTTGAACAATGATGACGTAGCATTAAATTTACATGTACTTACCTTTATATAAAGGTAAGTACATGCACAGTACTAAGTACAGGTTTTTACTTAGCACCTGATCGAGAGAAACAGATGTCATTTTTGGATTCAGTGGTGCAAAATTGTCTTAAATCAGTTGAAAAAACGCAGACAACTTACAAAAAAAATCATTTTTGTAACCCTGCGTCATCAAATAAATTTAAATATTAGACAAAGAAAACACAAGTAAACACAAAATGCAGTTTTTAAATGAAGGTGTCTATTATTAAGGGTAAAAAATCCAAACTGACATGACCCTGCATGAAAAAGTGATTGCCCCCCCCCCCCCCATGTTTAAACATAAACTGTGGTTTATCACATCTTTGGAAAGCTGAGGTCAATTTCTCTAGCCACACCCAGGCCTGATTACTGCCACACCTCTTCTCAATCAAGAAATCACTTAAATAGGACCTGCCTGACAAAGTGAAGTAGACCAAAAGATCCTCAAGAGCTCGACATCATGCTGCGATCCAAAGAAATTCAGCAACAAATGAGAAACAAAGTCACTGAGATCCATCAGTCTGGAAAAGGTTATAAAACCATTTCTAAAGCTTTGGGACTCCAGCGAACCACAGTGAGAGCCATTATCCACACATGGCAAAAACATGGAACAGTGGTCAACCTTCCCAGGAGCGCAGTGATGACTTGGCCAAGAGGACACAAAAGACCCCACAACAACATCCAAAGAACTGCAGGCCTCACTTGCCTCAGTTAAGGTCAGTGTTCATGACTTCACCATAAGAAAGAGAGAGGGCAAAAATGGCCTGCATGAAAGAGTTCCAAGACGAAAACTACTGCTGAGCAAAAAGAACATAAAGGCTCGTCTCAGTTTTGCCAGAAAACATCTTGATGATCACCAAGACTTTGGGGAAAATACTCTGTGGACTAACAAGACAAAAGGTGAACTTTTTGGAAGGTGTGTGTCCCGTTACAGCTGGTGTAAAAGTAACACAGTATTTCAGAAAAGGAACATCAAACCAACAGTAAAATATGGTGGTGGTAGTGCGATGGTGTGGGATGTTTTGCTGCTTCAGGACCTGGAAGACTTGCTGTGGTAAATGGAACCATGGATTCTGCAGTCTACCAAAAAATTGTGAAGGAGAATGTCCGGCCATCTGTTTGTGACCTCAAACTGAAGCGCACTTGGGTTCTGCAGCAGGACAATAATCCAAAACACACCAGCAAGTCCACCTCTGAATAACTTAAGAAAAACAAAATGAAGACTTTGGAGTGGCCTAGTCAAAGTCCTGACCTGAATCTGATTGAGATGCTGTGGCATGACCTTAAAAAGGCGGTTCATGCTCAAAAACTCTCCAATGTGGCTGAATCACAACAATTCTGCAAAGATGAGTGGGCCAAAATTCCTCCACAGCACTGTAAAAGACTCATTGCCAGTTGTCGCAAATGCCTGATTGCAGTTGTTGCTGCTAAGGGTGGCCCAACCAGTTATTAGGTTTAGTGGGCAATCACTTTTTCACACAGGGCCATGTAGGTTTGGATTTTTTTTTTTACCCCGAACAATAAACACCTTTATTTAAAAACTGCATTTTGTGTTATCTTTGTCTAATATTTAAATTTGTTTGATGATCTGAAACATCTAAGTGTGACAAACATACACAAAAATGAGTAATCAGGAAGGGGGCAAACACTTTTTCACACCACTGTAAATCTCAAAAACAAATTATTTAGTTTTTTCTCTGGAAGTTTCAGTGTTACAGAAAGCATGACATTCAGTGGTCAGTCATCTGCGCTCTCTGGGATATAAAGGGGTGTGAAAAAGTGTTTGCCCCCTTCCTGATCTCCCACCCCCTGCATGTTTGTCACACTTAAATGCCCCAGATCATCAAACAAATCTAAATATTAGACAAATACAGTATAACACAAGTAAACACAAAATGCATTTTTTAAATTAGTTTATTATTAAGGGGGAAAAAATCCAAACCTACATGGCCCTGTGTGAAAAAGTGATTGCCCCCCCCCCCCAAAAAAAACAAAAACAAATGAACTCTATCACATCTTTGGAAAGCTGAGGTCAATTTCTCTAGCCACACCCATGCCTGATTACTGCCACACCTCTTCTCAATCAAGAAATCACTTAAATAGGACCTGCCTGACAAAGTGAAGTAGACCAAAAGATCCTCAAAAGCTAGACATCATGCCGTGATCCAAAGAAATTCAGGAACAAATGAGAAACAAAGTCAATGAGACCTATCTGTCTGGAAAGCCATTTCTAAAGCTTTGGGACTCCAGCAAACCACAGTGAGAGCCATTATCCACAAATGGTGAAAACATGGAGCAGTGGTGAACCTTCTCAGGATGGCCGGCCAACCAAAATTACCCCAAGAGTGCAGCGACTACTAATCCAAGAGGTCACAAAAGACCCCACAACAACATCCAAAGAACTGCAGGTCTCACTTGTCTCCGTTAAGGTCAGTGTTCATGACTCCACCATAAGAAAGAGAGTGGGCAAAAATGGCCTGCATGAAAGAGTTCCAAGACGAAAACTACTGCTGAGCAAAAAGAACATGAAGGCTAATCTCAGTTTTGCCAGAAAACATCTTGATGATCCCCAAGACTTTGGGGAAAATACTCTGTGGACTGACAAGACAAAAGGTGAACTTTTTGGAAGGTGTGTGTCCCATTACAGCTGGTGTAAAAGTAACAGCATTTCAGAAAAGGAACATCATACCAACAGTAAAATATGGTGGTGGTAGTGTGATGGTGTGGGGCTGTTTTGCTGCTTCAGGATCTGGAAGATTTGCTGTGGTAAATGGAACCATGAATTCTGCTGTCTACCAAAAAATCCTGAAGGAGAATGTCCGGCCATCTGTTCATGACCTCAAGCTGAAGCACACTTGGGTTCTGCAGCAAGACAATGATCCAAAACACACCAGCAAGTCCACATCTGAATGCCTTAAGAAAAACAAAATGAAGACTTTGTAGTGGCCTAGTCAAAGTCCTCACCTGAATCCAATTGAGGTGTTGTGGCATGACCTTGAAAAGGCAGTTCACGCTCAAAAACTCTCCAATGTGGCTGAATTACAACAATTCTGCAAAGATGAGTGGGCCAAAAATCCTCTACAGTGCTGTAACAGACTCATTGCCAGTTATCGCAAATGCTTGATTTGAGTGAAAAGAAAGAGAGAGAAAGAGTAGCTGCATCCAAATTAAGAGTTTGATTTGGAAAGGTATTTCTAAGGTTTTTTGGACCAACAAGAATGACTTCAGTCTTATCTGGGTTTAATAGCAGAAAATTACAAGTCATCCAAGCTTTGATTTCCTTAAGACAGGCATCTAACTTGGCTAATTGATTACTATCATCAGGCTTCATTGACAGGTATAATTGTGTGTCATCTGCGTAGCAATGAAAATGTATACAGTGCTTTCTAATGATGTTGCTTAACGGTAGCATATATAAACTAAAAAGAGTAGGGCCTAACACAGATCCCTGTGGAACTCCATGACTGAGCTTAGAGTTGGAACAAAACTCATTACTGATATGAACAAACTGAAGTCTATCGGACAAATAAAATCTAAACCACTGCAGCGAAGTTCCATTTAGTCCAACATAGTGTTCTAATCTATCAAGTAGAATATCATGGTCAATAGTATCAAAGGCTGCACTAAGATCTAGAAGGACAAGTACAGAAACCAGTCCATTATCAGATGCAATAAGGAGTTCGTTAGTGACCTTCACTCAGGCAGTTTCAGTACTATGATATACGTATAACAGTCTTTTAATTAAATTTGATATCTAACCTTTAACAATGCAGGACAAAATTGATTTATGTAATGTGGGTCTAGACAAAGCATTAAAGTCATGAAGTAAATTTGAGAAGTGATGACCTATTTAAACGGAAAAATTAAAACAAACCAGAATCAACAGAAGAAAGTTAATTTGTAGTTCTAAACATATTTAGGGTGTTTTTAACTCACTTTTTGTCTCTCCTACGACATTCTTCTTCTTCTTTCCGACAGCATCCATTACAATTACATGCAAATGCACAATTATGCAAATTAGGTGATGATATCATTTAGCGACTTTTACGACAACCAATAGCTACTTTCTTTACTGAAGAGTTGGCAACACTGAGACAAAGCAGACCAATCACAGCTCTCACAGTCTGCGTCACTGATGTGCACCTCTTCTTCTCTAGAGAGGTGCACATCGGTTGATGCAGGGAGATATTGCTTTGACGCTGCGTCAACACTGTCACAGCTGCATTACACTGATGTAGGTGCATAAATCCAGCTTAATAGTTTGCCCAGTTAGCTTAGCATAGCATAGTTATCGTCTTGTTTATGTCCAGATACTAGTGCATGGGCTGTAGATCTCTGTAATGGACATGTATTGTGGAAAGTCTTTACACCAGCTCATTTACGTTCATTTGAGTCCATGCAATGTTATTAAAATGGTAAATGGCATTCACTTATATAGCGCTTTTATTCTCATCTCTAGATGACCAAAGCGCTTTACAGATCCTGCTATCCACCCATTCACACACACATTCACACACTGATGGCGGCATGGCTGCCCAACATGGCTCTGCCCAGACCCACCAGGAGCAATTGGGGGTAAAGTGTCTTGCCCAGGGACACAACGGCAGGATGTGTGGGGAGAGCAGGATTCGAACCGCCAACCATCCGGTTATTAGGAGTGAGTCACTGTTTATTATGAGAATAAATAACACACTTGCAACTGAAAGCTAACTAAGCTAATCACTCTATTAAAGCAAGAAATCTCTTGTGTGTCTGTGTCTGTCACATTAGTAGGACTTCATCTTCGTCTTCGTCTTCGGGATCACTCTTAGTCTGGCCTCTACCCTTCGACCTGTTCGGCTTGGGTGACCCTACCAGGAGTACGAGACTCCGGCCGACATAGCTCTAGGGGTCATGGAGACGCTCAAAGTGCCCCACCACGATAAGGTGGTGATCCCATCGAGGCACAGACGAAGATGAAGACCTCAACGGTAGAGCAGGCAGAAGCTGGTAGTAACGATAAACACCACAATGGCTGTAATAGCGGACGAAGGCTAAGGGAGCACACCCTGACAAAAAGCAAGCTGGTGATGGCACGCTTTGAGGCGGTTTCCCAAAAATCTGGATTCCGGCAGCCTCCTGCAGTTGTGAGAAGATGCCTGTCATCTAGGGTCTCCCTCGCCACTGGAACCATCTTCTCTACAATCAAGGAAGTGGCATCGGGAAAAGCGCACTCCCCATGCCACTCTAAAAACCATCACTGCGCAGGTATCTTCTTTACCTGAGTCTCCGACCTCTAAAGTCTGGCGGCGATGGAGCATCCAGTAACGGGGGCAGGTTTGAATGAGCTGGAAGCTTCTAGCTGGAACTCTGCACGTCAGCGGCACAGGACAACGGTCGTTAGCAGTTGGGATTGAGTGGCAGCTGTTTCCGGCAGGCTCCTGTGCGTCTGAGCAGCCCTATTCAGGGACCGCACTGCTCACCCCAACTGGGGAAAGGCCTAGAAAAGGTGGCCTAAACATTGCCCACTCAGCACAGCACCCGGATAGGAAACCGCACCTGTCGGGACATTCCACTATGCGGTCGAAAAATAAAAACAGTACCATTTAGAATTGCAGCATGGAACATAAGGACACTCCTGGATGCCAGTCCGGACAGACCACAGCGCAGAACAGCACTCGTTGCCAGCGAGCTGAAGCGTTACAATGTGGATGTGGCAGCACTCAGTGAGACACGACTCCTTGAGGAAGGCTCACTCAATGAAGTAGGAGAGGGTTATACATTCTTTTGGAAAGGATACCCCATTGGCGGTCAACTCCTTTATGGAGTTGGTTTTGCAATCAAGAACAGCACAAGCTCACAGAATCACCAGTGGGTGTCAGTGAAAGGCTCATGACTCCAAAAAACATGTAGGTTTAGGGCGCTCGCGCACGCAGCGACCAGCAGCCGGTGGCTTGTCACCAGACTGCAAACCAAATCTACCTACGGGTACAAATAAGTAACAAAAAAAAAAAAAAAAAAAAAAAAAAAAAAAAAAATGACTCTTCGCATCCCCCTTGCAAAATGCAGGTATGTCACTTTGGTAAGTGCCTATGCACCAACTCTGTCATCGAACGCTCAAGAGAAGGACCGCTTCTACCAGGCACTCGATAACATCCTCAGTCACATCCCGAAGGGTGACAAAATCATGCTGCTTGGTGATTTCAACGCAAGAGTCGGAAAGAACTTGCAAAACTGGAATGGTGTGATCGGTGCCCATGGCATTGGAAAAGTCAACCCCAATGGCATGAGACTTCTTAGTCTCTGTGCGGAACATGATCTTACCATCACTAACACAATCTTCCAACAAAAGAACAAATATAAGGGCATCCTGGATGCATCCCAGGTCCAAACATTGGCACCTGATCGACTATGTGATCGTGAGGAGGGCTGACCTCAAGGACGTGCTCATCACAAGAGCTATGCAAGGGGCAGACTGCTGGACCGACCACCGCATGATTTTGTCAAAGGTCAGAATGCATGTTCGGCCCCTAGCTCGCCACGGTGGCCCAAAGAGGAAAACACTCCACTGTGCCAGACTCTCCAGCAGCGACATCTGTGACAACTTCCGTCGCTCCCTAGCTGAGAGGCTGGCAGGTATTGAACAACTGATCATCTCAGAGTCTGGGATGGATGAGAAGTGGACCGCTCTATCTACCAGTCTCTTTGACACTGCAGCCCAAGCCATCGGTTTCAAAACCAAGAAACATCAGGACTGGTTTGACCAGAATGCTGGAGAGATCTCCACCCTCCTGGACAGAATGCACAGGGCACACAGAGCCACCTTGAACAATCCACAATCCCAATTCCATAAGAAGCAATGACAAGCCCTTCGTTCTGAGGTCCAAACAACTCTCAGGAAACTGCAAGATGAGTGGTGGATCTCAAAGGCCAACGAAATCCAGACTCATGCTGATAGAAACGATATGCACAGTTTCTATGATGCAGTCAAAACCATCTACGGCCCCAGAAACTGCTCCCTGGCACCTGTGAGATCTGTTGATGGTTTTTCTTTAATCAAGGATCAGGCCATGATAGTGGAGCGGTGGGCTGAGCATTTTAACACCGTGCTTAACCAGCCCACCTCAGTGGACCCAACTGTCATTGCAGAGCTCCCTGAACATCCTACCTTGCCAGATCTCGACCTCCCCCCAACCTTCAAAGAAATCCTGCAAGCAGTAAAAACCCTGAAAAACAATAAATCCCCTGGACCTGATGGCATCCCAGCTGAACTTCTCAAGGAAGGAGGCTACCTCTGTACTCGGACACTGTATCTCTATATCTCAGAGGTGTGGAGACGAGCGTGTGTCCCACAACAGTGGAAAGACAGCAACATTGTGACCATCTACAAGAACAAAGGAGACAAAGCCATCTGCTCCAATAGTAGGGGTATCTCTCTGTTGGCTACTGCTGGAAAGGTCCTTGCCAAGGTCATGCTCCGCAGACTCATCTCTGCAATATCAGAGCGGGTCACCCCAGAGTCACAGTGTGGTTTTCGGAAGGACAGGGGAACAGTTGACATGATCTTTGTGACGCGTCAGCTCCAAGAGAAATGTCGGGAGCAGCATAAGGACCTGTTCATTGCCTTTGTCGACCTGTCAAAGGCATTTGACACAGTGAACAGGGAACTACTGTGGCAAGTCCTAAAGAGATTTGGGTGTCCACCCAAGTTTCTCACCATCCTTGCGCAGTTCCATTCTGGGATGATGGCCCAAGTGGTAGTGGGAAGGCACAGCTCAGAACCTTTTGGAGTGCAAACCGGAGTGAGGCAAGGCTGTGTGCTGGCCCCAGTTCTCTTCAACATCTTCCTTGTCTGTGTAACAACTCTGCTACGTAGGAGGGTGGAGAAACAAGCTGGAGTTACCATTGACTTCAGGCTTGATGGTAACCTGTTTAACATCAGGAGGCTACAGGCAACTTCCAAACTGACATCAGAGACCATCATTGAGCTACAGTACGCCGATGACTGTGCCCTGGTTGCTCATACACCAGACGCTCTACAAAACATCCTCTCGGCAGCTGTAACTGCATACACCAGAATGGGACTGACAATCAACACCCAGAAGACAGAGGTACTCTGTCTGTCCAGTACCGACCCTCCACAAAACCCAATAACCCTCACAGCAGCAGGGCAACAGCTGCTCACAGTGCCCACATTCAAATACCTGAGGAGCATAATGTCTGACACCTGCTCAATGGATGACGAGATCCAGAACCGCCTCAAGCAAGCACCAGCATCTTTTGGTCGTCTAAGGAGAAGGGTTCTTCAGAACAGCAATCTCAAACTCCACACCAAAGTGCTGGTCTACAGAGCTGTATGTATCACCACCTTACTATATGGATGTGAGGCATGGACTATTTACAGCCGCCATCTGAGAAGCTTGGAGACCTTCCATGTAAGATGTCTCCAGAAGATCCTTGGCATCACTTGGAAGGACAGAGTGCCGCACACAGAAGTGCTGGAGAGAGCTGGCAGCTGTAGCGTGGAATCCATCATGGCCCAGCATCAACTCAGGTGGTTGGGGCATGTCATCCGGATGCCCAGCCACAGACTCCCATGCAGAATCCTGTATGGTCAGTTACACCGTGGCCAACGCAGCGCTGGTGGGCAGAAGAAGTGCTTCAAAGATCAAATGAAGTCCATCCTGAAGAGATGTCAGATCAACCCCTCTTCACTGGAGGAACTCGCTTCCTGCCGAGACATCTGGCGCTTCCACTCCTCACAGGGAGTGGATTATATGGAGGAACAGCGCACACAACACCGGACAGCAAAGCGTGCAAAGAGGCATGCTCGCCAAGTCCCCCCTGCTCCCCCCAGCACCTCCTTCACATGCCTGGTCTGTAACCGAATCTGCAGATCCAGGATCGGACTATTCAAACACCAGCAGACTCACAAATAAAGAAGATGGTCATCGAATCGATGGACTACCAGGGAGTAGGACATCATAGGACAGCCTATGATCTCTGCCTGATCATCATAGGATGTCCTATGAACTCAGGCATCATAGGACTCGCGATGCCGCCATAAAGATATGATGTCTATATGACGACACATAGACAAATGTGTCTTTATAATGTCATATAGACCATCACATCTCACGATGCCTAGACTAATGTGTCTTTATGATGTCATATGGCTCAAAATTGGTAAGGTGAATAAGTCACAGGGCCAGTCTTTACAGTGCGTTCGTGTTTTCTGTGGTATCATCGGACTCGCGATGCCGTCATAAAGATATGACATATTTTTATGTCCATTTTATATCTTTATGACATTTTTTTCAGGCAAGACGGCGCCGTTGTGTGTGGCTGGACGTCTACCTGTGTTATGTTTTATGTGTTTAGTTGTCTTTATTGTTTCTAGTTAGTTTATTCCTCTTTTTGAATTGAGGTATAAACATTATATATCCTTTCAGCAAATAATGTTTATACCTCAATTCAAAAAGAGGTATAAACATTATTTGCTGAAAGGATATATGTTAGAAGGGTAGTATTTATATGTACGATTCACTATGCTCACTCTGGGACATTATGGGACACTATGGAATGGTGGGTGGGACAGCACTGTGTATATCTGTGTTGTTTGAGGCTGGTTTTGATGTATGCACATCAATGTATGTTAGGATGGATGGGTGTTAATGTTGATATGTAAAAAATACAGTAAATTGTTTACTTGGGGTCTTAAATGTGGTAATTTGTATATAATTCACATGGGTGTATTTATGGAAAAGAGGAGATGGAATTAATAAGTGTTCACTTCTTCCTTCTCCCTTTCTAACACTGTATACTGTTACTTTATTGCATTTGTCATTTGTTTTGTTTTTGTTATACTTTTTTGTTCAAAATAAAGTATCTATTTATCTAGTTCAGAACGTGTCATCGCTACTGGTTTATGATCGCCTGACTCTTCTAAATATTTGCAGTTCTGTGGTCAAATTCTCAACATATGAATTTGATGGTCAGCCTCCTCCGCCTCTGTTGGCGTCTATGCCATCCTATTGTATCTGAGATGTGCACCCAGTGGACTGTTTCAAAACGGCCGCCACAAAAGAGGTCGGAGAGGTGGACTATCATGCAGACTGAGGGCTTACCTGGCTTCTTCCTCAACTTACAACCCTCGTCAACTGCTGACTGAGCTCTCCAGGAAGTGTATCGGTTTTGACACACGAGGATCCATAGATTATCGCTACCGATGGCTGTTGCCGACTGTCGCAGAGGCTGGATACCCACTTCCCTGCCGCCGGCCTGTGTGGATTCACAGAAGTGGCTGCGCACCGGAGAATCTTCACCCGATCAGTCGTGCTTCCCAGCAGGCTGATCAATGTTTGATTGGCATGGCTCTGACCTCTTCCACTCTGTTCAATTTCCCTAAAAACACCTAAAAATAACATACCCAAAGTAAATCAAAAGCTCATCTTCAACACTTTGCAGCATCTTCATGGGGCTGGTCTCATTTAAAAGAAAACACTCTGATTTTTTTGGCAAAACAGTCAATCTCTCTAAGTGTTCCTGCCACTGAGTAACAATCATCTAAACATACTGAATTTGAAGAAAATAAAGTTCACCTGGGTGTTTTGTTTTAGATACAAATGCTTGCAAATAACATACAGCTGTCAGATACTGGCTGAAAAACACATCAGAAATGTAGAACCAAGTGTTTTCAAGCTCAGGTCAAAATTTTGTAACAATACCACAAAAAATTAATATATTAGACAGTTTTTTTCTCAGGTTGTAACAAGTCGTTCTTGAACTGTGCCAAACTGTGTTCCAGAGTTCACTATCTCAGCAGTTTGCACAGTAAAACCAAGGGGTAATAACCTAGACATACACAGCACAGTTCCTGGTTTTTTTTACAGGCAAAAATAGTCTACAGTGTAAGAAAAATTATGCTAAAAATTAATACATTTCACTAAAGTATACACAAAAACAACCCTCCCCCCTCCAATTTTTCCAGAGTTCACTATCTCACCAGTTTACACAGATACAGGTCAACTGGACCCCTGACCAAGTGCGCACCCCAAGTGGACCACGGAATCCAGTCTATACATGTACAGGTGCATTCTCCATCCAGTGATTTATAAATGCTGCCCCAGATGAAAATCCAGTCTGTGGGCCTGTAATGTTCTGAATGAGGCTTTAGAAAATTATGAATCACTTTGTAAATCATTGGATTGAAAATGTATTTGTACGGATTGAATACCGGGGTCCACCTGGGGTGCTCACATTAGTGTGCTCATTTGGTCAGGGGTCCATTTCACCAGATCCCGTTTACACAGTAAAACAAAGGCATAATAACCCAGACATACACAGCACAGTTCCCTTTTTTACAGGAAAAAATAGCCTACAGTGAAATAAAAATTATACTTAAAAATTATTACATTTTTCTGCAATATACACAGTAACAAATACCCCCCCCCCACTACAGAGGAACACGGCGCACACAAAAACTTGTGGCCATGAGGGACCCTTGTAATTACCGATTGGTCAAAAGCTATTTTTATTACTATTTTTATCGATAAAGAATAATTTAGATTATAAGACTTACCTGTCCACAACCGCACTGTCGCTGGCGATTATCTGTGCTCGAGGTTCCTCATCGTCAGATGAGCTATTGTTCCGTTGTTGCAACCTCCAATTGTTCTTTTACTGATTCGTCATCCCGGTCACCCCTACCCGGTCAAGCCATCTACGCTTTCATGCATGCGCTTTCGGTTTAATTTGTGAACCATTTTTCAAAACAAGTAAAATAATGGCTAATGTTGCCCTTACCGTTCAATACAGCGTCACATAGGACTGCGCGTCACACAGCAGCTCAGTCAAAAGAGATTTTACGCACCGGAACGCATGGCATTTTACCGGAAATATAAACACGGAACAAGCGCATGTAGGGCATCATTGAATTCAGAAACTGATTGGCTAAACGACACGTCCATCGTCAGATTACTCAGCTTCAACTGGCTCGTTGTATTCGCAGTCGTTGATGGGCAGGTCCTTCTTGCTCGGTTTTCGGTCATTGGTTATTCATTCATTCATTCATTCATCTTCTTCCGCTTAATCCTTTTCGGGTCGTGGGGGGGCTGGAGCCTATCCCAACATCTTTGGGCGAGAGGCAGGGTACACCCTGGACAGATCGCCAGTCCACCGCAGGGCCAACGCAGAGAGACAGACAACCATTCACTCTCACAGTCATACCTAAGGACAATTTAGAATCCCCAGTTTTGATGCCAATTAACCTAACTTGCATGTTTTTGGCATGTGGGAGGAAACTGGAGAAATCCCGGGGTAAACCCATGCAGACACAGGGAGAGCATGCAAACTCCACACAGATCACTGTTGTTCAGGGGCTGGGATCAAACCCAGGATCCCCCGGCCAAGGGTGAGTTGCTGTGCTGCCGCAGTGCTAACCACTCTTTCACCGCGCTGCCCATTGGTCATTGGTTATTCAAGGTTTAAAAACCCAACTCAATGCTCTTATTGGTCAAATGAGATGTCAATCTCATTCTAAACCAATCAAACACTCCTTTGGCTTTCTGTTTACGGCTGTGGCTGTACGAAAGACCAGAAATACAGCTTTTTTTCATTGCGCACTGAGACCGCCCGCCCACGAGATCGCAGCGTGAAAGAGGTCTGATTAACACCAGATCCATCACAAATAAGACTTTTATTCTGAATGACTTTTTTACTTCACATTCCTTGGATTTTCTTCTGATGACAGAAACATGGGTTAAACCAGGTGAGACCGCCACCTTCTCTGAGCTCCTCCCTCCCGGCTGTTCTTTCTTTAGCAACCCGCCAGCATCTGGTCGGGGTGGGGGTCTGGCTTCTGCTTTTAATGACAGTTTTAAATGTCGCCTTCTCTCCACAAATACTTATTCTTGTTTTGAGCTGCAACTATTTGTGGTGGATTTCACAAGTCCTGTGTTATTGGCTGTTGTTTATCGTCCTCCAAAATATAATAAGGACTTCATTAATGAGTTTTCTGAATTTTTGGCAGATGTTATGCCAAAATATGATAAACTTTTGATTTGCAGGGACTTTAATATTCGTGTCTGTTGTCCATCTGATCAGCTGGCATCTGATTTTAAAAGACTGTTGGCGACATTTAAATATTTTGGCGGACAAACCAACATACCGTCTTGGTCACACTCTGGACCTTGTTATCTCTTGGGCTCTCAATCTCTCTCAAAGAAATTTCTGAGTCAGTCATCTCAGATCATTTCCCCATTATTTTTGAACTGCTGACCCCTTCATCACCCAGCAAGCCTGTGGGTCCATCATACTGGTGTCGCATCACCACTTCTTCAACGCCAGAGGAGTTTACTGCTGCTTTTAGGGATTCACAGTTTTCTGCCTTGAATGGACTCGTTTTCTCTTCCCATCCAGAAAATATTCTTTCCTCTTTTCATACCACCTGCTCTGGGATCTTGGGACTCTATTGCCCCATTTCGGCTTAAATCGGCTAAACTGAAAACAGATCCCTGGCTAAACGACACTACCCGTGCCATTAGGCAGCGGGTCAGGCAGGCTGAACGGAGAAGGAAAAAGGACAAATTACGTGTGTCTCTGGAAATTTTTAGGGACTGTCTGGCTGATTACCAGAGGACTGTGCAAAAGGCAGAATTTCAGTATCTCTCTGATATTATTTCCAGCAGCAGTCACTGTCCTAGAGTGCTGTTTAACACAATTAACTCTTTTATAAACCCACGCACTCAGACTGTAACAGATGTTTTGTTTACAACATGTGAGACTTTTCTTCACTTTTTTGTTGATAAAGTGGACTCTGTCAGACGAGTTATTAATAACAGTTTTAATGGGAGCTTGTCTGTTGTCCCGGGTTACTCTGCTGTGTTTGAACAGTTTGAGTTGTTTTCTTTAAGATAAGATAAGATAAGATAAGATAAGCCTTTATTAGTCCCACAACGGGGAAATTCCAGGATTGCAACAGCACAGGGATAGCAACACTCAGAGCAACAATCAGAAGGCAAGAAAAAAAAAAAACAAGCAAGCAAGAGCAGCTAATAAACATATGTACGTATTACTATAAAATATATATATATACACACACACACAGACACACAGTGCAGAGCATTGTAGCTGGATGGAATAAATATATGAATATATGAACACACAGTGCAGAGCATTGTAGCTAGATGGAATAAATATGTAAATATATAAACACCCACAGTACGGAGCATTGCAGCTAGGTGGAATAAATATGCAAGTATATAAACACACACAGTGCGGAGCAATGTAGCTAGATGGAATAATATGTAGATATATAAATATATAAACACCCACAGTACGGAGCATTGTAGCTAGATGGAATAAATATGCAAATATATAAACACACACAGTGCAGAGCATTGTTGCTAGATGGAATGAAACAGCATAACCGTCTACTTAGTTATCCTACATGGTATGATTATGTGCCCATACATATTCTCACCCTCCATAGCGACCGGTATGTTCCTAGTTGTATGCCGGAGAGGACCATTGTGTAAGTCTATTGCATCTTTTGCATTCAAAAAACTATTAGTTTGTTACGTCTTTTTGCTATCTCTGCGAGCAGCCCTGCTTAGGTTGTACAGTCTGACAGCCGTTGGTAGGAAGGACCTACGAAACCTCTCGGTTGTGCACCTGGGATGATGTAGTCTGCTGCTAAATGAGCTCCTCAGTGCATTCAGTATGTCCTGCATAGGGTGGAACTCGGACTCCAGCAGAGATGACAGTTTAGCCACCGTCCTTCTCTCTCCTATCTCCTCCATCGGATCAAGGCGCTGCCCCAGGACAGAGCTAGCTTTCTTAATCAGTTTGTTCAGTCTCTTCCTATCGGCTGCAGTAATGCCACTGCCCCAGCAGACCACTCCAAAAGTGATGGCTGATGCCACCACCGTGTCATAGAATGACTTCAGCAGCGCCCCTTGTACACCAAAAGACCTGAGTCTCCTCAGCAGGAACAGCCTGCGCTGTCCCTTCTTGTAGAGTGCATCAGTATTGTGTGACCAGTCTAGTTTATTGTTCAGATGAATACCCAGGTACTTATAGGATGTCACCATCTCGATGTCTGTTCCCTGTATATTTACTGGTACTGTGAGGGGCTGCCCATGCCTGCGGCAGTCCACCACCAGCTCCTTAGTTTTCCTCGCGTTGATCTGGAGGCAGTTCCGATGGCACCAGTCCACGAAGTCCTGGATAAGCCCTCTGTACTCAGCTTCATCTCCATTGGAGATGAGGCCAACGATCGCAGAGTCATCAGAGAACTTCTGTAGATGGCAGTGTGTTGTGTTGTGTGAGAAGTCCGCAGTATAAAGAGTGAACAGGAAGGGAGCCAGCACCGTTCCCTGGGGGGCCCCCGTGCTACTGATGATCGTGTCGGACACACAGTCCCGGGTTCTCACAAACTGAGGCCGGTTCGTGAGGTAGTCCAGGATCCATGATGACAGGTGCTGGTCCACCCCTGCGCGCAGCAGCTTGTCCTTCAGGATCATCGGTTGGATGGTGTTGAAAGCACTGGAGAAGTCAAAGAACATGATCCTCACCATATTCCCGGGCTTCTCCAGGTGGGACAGAGAACGGTGAAGGAGGAAGATCACCGCATCCTCCACCCCAATGCCATGCTGGTAGGCGAACTGGAGTGGATCCATCGCTGGTTCCACCAGGGGGCGGAGGTGAGCAAGGAGCAGTCTCTCCAGGGTCTTCATCAAGTGGGACGTCAAGGCCACCGGTCTGTAGCTGTTCAGGTCTTTGGGGTGGGAAGTTTTTGGTACAGGTACCACACAAGATGTTTTCCACAGCTGTGGTACCCTCCCCAGTTTCAGGCTCATGTTGAAGATATACGTCACAATCCCACACAGCTGGTCTGCACAGGACTTGAGGAGCTTTGCGCTGATGCCGTCCGGTCCCGGCGCCTTCCTCGCCTTGATCTTCCTCAGCTCCGTCCTCACCTGGGTCCTGGTCAGGGTCAGGATGGGGGGCTGGGTGTTGGGAGTGGGGGGGTGTTGGTAGAGTGGGGAGTGGGCAGCAGGACTTGATTTCTTTAGAGGCAGCAGTGGTTGTTGTGCAGTCAGGGGGGAGGGCGGTTGGTCAAATCTATTGAAAAACAGATTCAGGTTGTTCGCCCACTCCCTGCCCCCTGTGGCCTGGGGGGAGGTATTCTGGAGCCCCGAGATGGTTTTGAGGTTTCTCCAGACCCCGCTGATGTCGCTCTGTTGCAGCTTGTCCTCCATCTTCTTCCTGAAGCTGTCCTTGCCTTCTCTGATCTTTCTCCTCAGCTCCCTCTGTACGGACTTCAGCATCTCCCTGTTCCCCGACCTGAAGATCCTCTTCTTCTCTCTCAGAAGTGTTTTTATCTCAGGGTTGATCCAGGGTTTGTTGTTTGAGTGACGCCGTATGGTCTTGGTGGGAACGGATTTGTCCACACAGAAGCTGAGGTAGCCCGTGAAGGTGTGAATGAGGCCATCGATGTCCTCACCATGTGGATCGCAGAGCTGCTTCCAGGCGGTGGCTTCAAAACAGCCCTTTAGGGTGTCCATTGTCTCCTCAGACCATAACTCCACAGTGTGCATGGCCGGAGGTTGTCTGTGCACTAGGGGTTTGTACACCGGCCGGAGATGAACCAAGTTGTGATCCGATCTCCCGAGTGGGGGTAGTTGTGATGAGGTGTACGCCTCCTTAGTGTTTGCGTAGAATAAATCCAGTGTTTTATTGTCTCTAGTGTGGCATGTGACATACTGGGTGAACGTGGGTAGAATGGGAGACAGTGAAACATGGTTGAAATCGCCTGAGATGAGGAGAAGAGCATCTGGGTGTTCTGTCTGCAGCCTGCTGGTTACTGAATGGATGACGTCACGTGCTGTCCCAGCGTTCGCCGTCGGATTTGCATAAACAACAATGCAGATCACGTGTGAGTGTTCTCTCGGGAGATATGTAGGCCTCATGCTAACAGCTAGCAACTCAATGTCTTTGCTGCAGTGTCGTTGTTTAACAGTGATATGTCCCGGTCTGCACCAGTTGTTGTTAACATACATGATCACTCCACCGCCCCTAGTTTTGCCACTGTCTGGTGTTCGGTCAGCTCGTATCATGTGAAAACCCTCCAGCTCAATGTTAGCATCTGCTGCTAGTTCAGTTAGCCACGTCTCAGTAAACAAAAGGAGAGAGCACTCCCGGTATGTGCTATCATAACGGGAGATAGCCGCTAGCTCATCTAACTTTCCCAGTATCGACCGTACATTTCCCATGACAACAGATGGAAGGGAGGGTCTGTACCTTATATTTTTTGTCCTCCGCCTTACTCCAGCCCGGCAGCCGCGGCGTTTTCGCCTCAGTTCACTCGGTATGTCGAGTTTTTCCAATGGGACCGGGTGGCGGTTGAATGCTAGCAGCTGTTCTCTGCTGTATCGTATCCTGCTATAGACAGTGGCTCCGTCCACCGGCTCAGGAGACATTTAGGACGATCTGTGTGTCCGTGATATAAGTGGGGTGAAAAAAAAGACGGATCAAAAGAGAGAGGAAGGGAAAAAGACTCGGAATCAAGCCGCTGTTGCAAAAGGCAGCCTACTCGTGTGGCGCCGAGAGAAAAAAAAAAAAAAAAAAAAAAAAAAAAAAAAAAAAATATTATCACTTACTGATATACTGAAGTCTCTAAAGCCTACAAATTGCTCACTGGATGATGTTCCCACTGGAATCCTGAAAACGGTTTTTAATACTGTAGGGACTGGTCTTTTGGTTTTTATTAATTCCTGCCTTAGTTCAGGATTTGTCCCACCTGCTTTTAAATGTGCTGTGGTTAGGCCCTTCTTAAAAAACCTCATCTCAACCCTTCAGTTTTATCTAATTTTAGACCCATTTCTCATTTGCCCTTTTTATCTAAGGTTTTAGAAAAAGTTGTTTTTATACAGTTGCAATCTTTTTTAGACGACAACTCTATTTTGAGAAGTTTCAATCTGGGTTTAGATCTCGTCACAGCACTGAGTCTGCCCTGCTAAAGGTGCACAATGATATTATGATGTCTGCTGATGCCAAATGCTCCGTGGTCTTAGTGCTGCTAGATCTTACAGCAGCCTTTGACACAATGGACCACACTATCCTTTTGTCATGCCTGAATCACCATGTTGGCATTCATGGCACTGCATTTAAGTGGTTTGAATCCTACCCATCTAACAGAACTTTTTCTGTAATGATTGGTGGCATATCTTCATCTAGTGCCTCTCTCTCCTATGGGGTCCCACAGGGCTCTATTCTTGGCCCTATTCTGTTTTCATTATATATGCTGCCACTCGGGTCAATAATAGCCAGGCACAACATGTCTTTCCACTATTATGCAGACGATTTGCAGCTTTATTTACCTTTAAAGTGCTGCTGACACGTTTTTGACATTTTTTAGGATGTTGTATAAACCCAAATGTCATTGTTGATGATCAATATTAATATTTACAACCGCGCCTGCATTCATTGGCTCCATCGATCTCGAAAGATCATGGGGGAGTTTTGTGCCTTGGGTCATCATTCAGGGAGCTGCACCATCGAGCGTGGCTGTAGAGGCCGATACGGGATCTGCAGGTCCTGCCGCAGCTGCTGCAGATAAATTCTTCACAGTGTAGTGGGGTCTCGACAGTCTCCTCTGTCTGCGGAGTCTCTTCTCCCCCCAGCGAGTGTCTCTTCTCTCCTCTGCTGTTCGGATGACATCCTGGGTGGTGTTCCACCAGTTGGAGCGGACGGAGGCGGCTGACTCCAGGTCGGAGGGGTTGAAGCCTCCAGCCTTGAGGTCGCGCTTGCAAACATCCTTGAATCTGAGAGTTGGGCGTTCCTTTGATCTGGTTCCAGTAGCCAGCTCCCCATACAGTAAGTCTTTGGGGATGCGGCCATCCTCCATTCGGTTGACGTGGCCAAGCCATCGCAAGCATCTCTTTGTCAGGATGGCAAACATACTGGGGACATCTGCTCTGGCCAGGACGTCGATGTTGGAGACACGGTCCTGCCAAGTGATGCGCAGTAGTCTGCGAAGGCAGCGTTGGTGGAAGGCGTTCAGCCGGCGTTCTTGGCAGGAGTAGAGGGTCCATGCTTCACTGCCGTATAAGAGAGTACTCAGTACGCAGGCCATGTAGACTCTTATCTTGGTGTTGGTGGTTAGCGTAGAGTTGTCCCAGACTCGCTTCGCCAGACGGGCCATCACCGTCAATGCCTTGCCAATACGGGCATTCAGTTCGGCGTCTAGGGAGAGATTGCTGGAGATGATCAACCCGAGGTAGGTGAACTTGTCCACCACCGCAAGTGTGTGGTCGCCGATGTTGATACTGGGAGCACTGCTGACATCCTGGCCCATGACCTCGGTCTTTTTAAGGCTGATGGTGAGGCCAAACTCAGAGCAGGCATGAGCAAAGCAGTTGATGAGATGCTGGAGCGCTTCCACGGTGTGGGCAACAAGACCAGCATCATCAGCAAAGAGCAGCTCCCTGATTAGAACGCTCCGCACCTTGGTCTTTGATCTGAGGCGTGCCATGTTGAAGAGGCCTCCGTCGCTCCTGGTGTGGAGGAAGACACCGTCTTCAGAGTCTCGGAAGGCGTAGCACAGGAGCAGGGAGAAAAAGATGCCAAATAGGGTAGGAGCCAGAACACAACCCTGCTTCACACCGTTCTTGATCGGGAAAGGGTCTGAGGATAATCTATCAAACTGGACAATGCCGTTCATGTCCTGGTGGAACAACTTGATCATGCTCAAAAGCTTGGGGGGACATCCAATTCATTGAAGGAGGGCAAACAGTCCATCCCTGCTGACCAAGTCAAAAGCCTTGGTCAGGTCGATGAAGGCCAAAAAGAGGGGTTGTCTCTGCTCCCGGCACTTTTCTTGCAGCTGCCTCATAGAGAAGACCATATCTATGGTTGACCTGGTTGCTCTGAATCCACACTGCGCCTCTGGATACACACATAGTTGTAGTCTGTTGAGGACGACACGGGCAAAGGCTTTGCCAACTATGCTTAGGAGTGAGATACCACGATAGTTGTTACAATCGCTCCGCTCCCCCTTGTTCTTGTAGAGAGTGATGATTTTGACATCACGCATATCCTGGGGCACAGCCCCTTCCTCCCAGCACTGCAGCAGGAGCTCATGGAGGTGTTTCAAAAGCGAGCTCTCCTTTGCGGTTTTGACGATTTCAGGGGGGATGTTGTCACTGCCTGGAGCCTTGCCGTTTGAGATGGAGTCCATCGCCTTGCTGAGCTCCTCGATGGTGGGTGGAGCGTCAAGCTCATCCATGACTGACAGTAGAGGGGTGTTCTCAAGGGCCGTGTTCGAGACGGTGGTTACTCTCGAGTAAAGCTCTTGGTAGTGCTCAGCCCATCTCTCCATTTGTTTACCGCGATCCTTGATGACATCTCCTGCAGCTGATTTAAGTGGGGCGATCTTGATGACACTGGGACCGAAAGCCTTCTTCATGCCTTCGTACATTTTGCACACGTTTCCGTGATCTGCAGAAAGCTATATGTCCTGGCAGAGGTTAAGCCAGTAGTCGTTGGCACATCGCCTTGCAATCTTTTGTGGATTGTTCCTCGCAGCGCGCAGTGTAGCAAGCGTCTGCACAGAGGGCTCATTCTTGTGGGCAATTAGGGCTGCACGTTTGGCGGCGATTGCAGGTTCCATCTCAGCAGCTCCAGCTTCAAACCAATCCGCATTCTTCCCCACCTTTTTCCCAAAAGGTACTTATGGCGGTGTCAAACACAGCCTCACGGATGTGGTTCCACCTTGCAGAAGCACAGTCGGTGGGACAGTCCGCCAGGGCTTCATTTATGACTTTAGCATAGAGTTCCCGCAATTCAGGTACTGTAATCATAGCTGTGTTGATGCGGGGTTGGGGTTTCTGCTTGGAGCGGTTGACACGTCTGAGGCAGAGACATACCTTGGTGGCGACCAGGGAATGGTCGGTGTCACAGTCAGCGCTGTGGAAACTGCGCGTGACCAGCACTCGGTTCATCAGGGATCTCCTGGTGATGACGAAGTCCAGCTGATGCCAGTGGCGAGACCTTGGATGTCTCCAGGACACTCGGTGACAGGGCTTGGTGGAGAAGAATGTGTTGGTCAGACAGAGGTCATGAAAGGAGCAGAGTTCAAGAAGGCGTTGACCGTTCTCATTGAGCTTGCTGATGCCGAAGCGGCCAATGCAGTGGGGCCAGGAGTCATGATCTGCCCCTATCCGTGCGCTAAAGTCACCGAGCAGAAACAGGTGCTCCTTGGCAGGGATCTGCTGGATCCTGGTTTGCTGGATCCTGGAGTGCCTTGTAGAAGGCATCTTTCACCTCAGTTGAAGAGCAGAGCGTCAGAGCATAGACGCTAAGGATATTAGCTGGTCCAGAGAAGGTTATGAGACGGAGAGAGAGGACTCGTGGAGTGCCTGAAGATGGTGGTTCAATAGAGGACAGAAGGGAGTTTCGAACAGCGAATCCAACACCGTACAGGCGATGCTCGTCAGGCTCCTGTCCCTGCCAGAAAAACGTATAGTTCTTCTCCTTCAAGCTGCCGCTGCCTGGGAGTCACGTCTCTTGCAGTGCTGCAATGTCAATATTGAGCCTCCTCAGCTCGCGGTCGATGATAGCAGTTTTCCTGGTGTCGTTGATTTGCTGGAGGTCATCAGAGAGGCCAGGACACATTGTTCTGACTTTCCAGGTTGCCAGACTCAGCGCTGGCGGCTTTGGTTTCTTGATATTAACTGGTGCAGTGATTACAGTCCGTGATTCAGCTTTTGCCCTACACTTCAAGCACCCTTTGAAGTAAGCGGACCGTGACGGGCCAGCACCTTACTGACTGGGGGCTGCCCACCTAAAGGCGGGCGGTAGCTGGCCAGTGGGACACGACGATCCCTCCCACTGTCGGGAGACAGCCCTAGGCGCCCGAGCTTACACCAATTTGCTCTGGGCTTTTAACCAGTAACTGCGTCTCCCCATTTTGAGCTGCCGCAGAAGGCGGCACTGGAGTGACCTCTCCAGGGCACAAGCCAGGGCGAAGTTGTGGAGAAACTGAGATGCCCAGTTGACAGATCCTCCTTCTCGGCCTTGCTGGTAGTGTCCAATGGAAGGGACTAGCCGATACAGTTGGTACCAACTTGGCTACAGGAGTTGCCGGGAGGTCCCACTACGCGAAGACCAACCGCCTTCGGGGCTCCACTCCAGATTTTCTGTAGGGGTTGTCTCCCTTAGCCTTTGTCACTCCCGTGACGACCACAAGGCAGTGGTGCTATTTGCCCATAGCTGGGGGTTGTTTTGTGTGGCACCAGGGCGTGTCCACATGCCGGTGGGCCTGCGTGCCTCACATTTGGGCCCAGCCCAAGGGGGACACACCTCCTCCCTTAATGCGACAGGTTGTACTGGGCTGCATCTTACCAGTAGAGGAGAGAGAAAACTTCCTCTCCCACCTGACAAAGTCCCACCTGACTGGACTGTGGTGCCACCCACCAAATTAAGGGCGGCACCCCCATGACGTAAGCGACAGAACGGACTCCGGTGTTGTTGACTGGAATGACAGCAGCTTTGTAGCTCACAGTTTCTCTGGTTTCTTGTTTTAATTTTACGGCTGTGCCTTTGCATTGTGTCGCAGGCTTAGATCTTCCTGCCCAGGCTTGAATCCTACCAACGCCCAACGCTGGAAGGTAGAACACCGGATCACTGGAGAGGACACTCCAGCTTCACCTTTGGCGTAGACAAAACATGGGGAATGACAGTTACCGGTTATAAGCCACCGCTCAATTGGCGTAGAGTGCGGCGCCAGGGATTGTTCCCGACGGTGGGAGGGATCATTGGATCTCACTGGACAGCTACCGCCCGCCTCAAGCTGGGCAGCCCCCAGCCAATAAGGTGTTGTCCCGCCACAGCTTGCTTTCCTCATTGGGTGCATGGGGATGAGGAGAAGTCTGAACAGCAGGCTGAGAACCTTCGCACCAGGCAAGACAAAAAAACAAAAGAGACCAACTCTAAAACTGGGAACTTGGAACGTCCGCACTATGATGACAGGACTCGCTACTAACCTCAAGGACATCAACGACACCAGGAAGACTGCCATCATCAATAATGAGCTGAAGAGACTGGAAGTGGATATCGCCACTCTCCAGGAAACACGGTTGGCTGATGCAGGCACACTGAGAGAGAAGGACTACACGTTCTACTGGCAGGGAAAGGGCAGTGACGAACACAGGGAACAAGGAGTGGGCTTCGCAGTGAAGAACACCTTGCTGAAGATGGTGGAACCGGGCAGCAATGGCTCTGCACGACTCCTCACCCTCCGCCTCAACACCACTCAAGGCCCAGTCACCCTCGTCAGTGTGTATGCCCCAACACTGACAGCCACACCAGAGGCAAAAGACGAGTTCTACGAGAATCTCGCAACAACTGTCAGGATCATCCCCAACTCTGAACAACTCATTCTCCTTGGAGACTTCAATGCCAGAGTGGGTGCTGATCACGACTCCTGGCCCTCCTGTCTTGGACCATTTGGCGTGGGCAGAATGAACGACAACGGACAGCGGCTGCTTGAGTTCTGCACATATCACGATCTGTGCATCACAAACTCGTTCTTCAAGACCAAGCCCCAACACAAGGTTTCCTGGTGACATCCGCGCTCAAAGCTCTGGCACCAGCTGGACTTGATCCTGACCAGGCGCACCTCACTGAAGAACGTGCTAATCACCCGTTCGTTCCAAAGTGCAGATTGCGACACAGACCATTCATTGGTGTGTTGCAAGGTCAAGCTGCAGCTGAAGAAATTCCATCATGCTAGACAGCCTGGAAAGGCACGGATTGACACCAGCAAGATGGCCCAACCAGAACTTGTTGAGCAGTTTGCCTCCACATTTGAGAAGGAACTTGGTGTACCACAAGAAGGAGAATCTGCAAAGCAGAAGTGGGAAGAGCTGCAAAACACCATCCACCGCACAGCCTTGGCTACCTTTGGGAGGAAGACCTCGAAGTCACAGGACTGGTTTGATGCCAAGTTGACCGAGATGACCCCCGTCATTGAAGCCAAGCGCTCAGCACTTGCTGAGTACAAGAAGTACCCAAACGAGAAGAATCTCCAGATTCTCAGGGCTGCGAGAAGCAAAGTTCAGCAGACTGCTCGGCGCTGTGCCAACGAGTACTGGACTCAGCTCAGCCAAGACATTCAAACCGCTGCCATAACAGGGAACATCTGTGGTATGTACGATGGCATCAAGAAAGCACTTGGTCCGGCTCAGAGCAAGACGGCCCCCCTCAAATCCTCCACTGGGGAGATGATCACAGAAAAGAACAAGCAGATGGAGAGATGGGTGGAACACTACTCCGACCTCTACTCCAGACAGAACACTGTGACACCGTCAGCCCTTGATGCCATCGACTGCCTGCCATCCATGGACGAACTTGACGCCGAGCCAACCATCGACAAACTCAGCAAGGCCATTGATAGCTTGGCTGCTGGCAAGGCACCCGGCAACGATGGCATACCCCCCAACCTGATCAAGCACTGCAAGACCCCCCTACTGCTGCCATTGCATGACGTCCTCTGCCAGTGCTGGAAGGAAGGTGCCGTACCACAGGACATGAGGGACGCCAAGATCATCACCCTCTACAAAAACAAAGGGGAGAGAAGCGACTGCAACAACTACAGGGGCATCTCCCTCCTCAGCGTTGTTGGCAAAGTCTACGCACGAATTGTTCTCGTTCGTCTACAGAAGCTTGCCGAACGTGTCTACCCCGAGTCTCAGTGTGGCTTCCGCGCAGAGCGATCGACGGTAGACATGATATTCTCCATCCGCCAACTCCAGGAGAAATGCAGAGAACAGAACATGCCCCTGTACGTCGCCTTCATCGACCTCACCAAAGCGTTCGATCTGGTCAGCAGAGAGGGCCTTTTCAAGATCCTGCCAAAGATAGGTTGCCCACCAAAGTTGCAAAGCCTCATCGAATCGTTTCACACCAACATGCAGGGGATAGTGCAGCACGACGGCAATGTCTCAGAGCCATTCAACATACGCAGCGGAGTGAAACAGGGCTGTGTACTTGCGCCAACCCTCTTTGGGATTTTCTTTGCTATGCTCCTGAGGCATGCCTTCAGCACAGCAACAGAGGGAATCTACCTGCACACAAGATCTGACGGCAGGCTTTTCAACCTCACCCGCCTGAAAGCCAGAACCAAAGTACGCGAGGTTCTAATCAGAGATATGCTGTTCGCAGACGACACTGCAGTCGCAACCCACACACAGCAGGAGCTTCAGACCCTGATGGACCACTTCTCCCAGGCATGCAAGGACTTCGGGCTTACCATCAGCCTGAAGAAGACTAACGTCTTGGCACAAGGCACGGAAGCACCACTAACCATCACCATCGACGACTACGAGCTGGAGGTCGTGAATCAGTTCACGTACCTGGGGTCCACGATCAGCAACAACCTCTCCCTTGATACAGAGACAGACAAGAGGATTGGAAACTCAGCCTTCACACTCGCTCGCCTCACCACACGAGTGTGGGAGAATCCCAAACTCTCTGTCAAGACGAAGATGGCAGTGTACAACACCTGTGTCATCAGCACACTGCTCTATGGGAGTGAGACGTGGACAACATACGCCCAGCAGGAAAAGAGACTGAACTCCTTCCACATGCGCTGCATTTGCCACATCCTGGACATATCCTGGCAGGACAAAGTGCCCAACACAGAAGTTCTGTCCCGCGCCGGCCTTCCCTCCATGTTCACTCTACTCAGGCAGCGCAGGCTCCGCTGGCTAGGCCACATTCACCGTATGGAGGATGGCAGAATCCCCAAAGACGTCCTCTACGGAGAACTGGCGACTGGCAGGAGAGACGTTGGCCGCCCACAGCTGTGCTTTAGAGACGTCTGCAAGAGAGACATGAAGGCCCTGGAGATCAACACAGAGCGCTGGGAGGACCTTGCAACGGACCGCTCCAAATGGAGAGGCACCCTGACCAGACAGCTCAAGGCGGGTGAAGAGAGACTGACTGCTGCAGCAGATGGAAAAAAGGACTTGCAGGAAGAACCGCCACAGACCCAGCAGCACGGAGACCACCCACAAGTGCGACCTGTATGACAGGGACTGCCATTCGCGCATCGGCCTGCTCAGCCACAGGTGGTGCTGTTCCAGCAGAGTAGACGTTTAGGATTCACTTCCATGGTCATCATAGACCGACGGAGGCCAACAACGACGACCTGACCTACTTTCCCTGATTGCATGCTGACTCTCACCGGTCCAGCCACGTCCCCCTCTGTCATTATCACCAGCTGATTCCCCTCCCGCTGATCATGTTTCCCAGTCCTCGCCCAGGTGCTTCCCACCACACCATCACCAGCAATGCATGTACTTTGTGGCCATTTGCCAGTCATCTGTGCTGTTTGTCTGCCAGTATTTTCAGCACTCTCACGGTGTGCTAGTCACTCCATGTTCGCCGTGGTTCTCGTGTGTCCTTGAAGCAATGTTGGCTCTGGGGCGCACCTGTGGCTAACACGTCTCCTCTCATTCGTTCTCTTGGCGATGCTGGCCCCCAAATGCCATCAGTAAGCCTGTTTGTGTTTTTTGTACGTCTTCACCTTTTTGGGAATTGTCTGTCATTCTATATTAAGTGTGCTGTGGTGAACCCTGCACGTAAATCATCGTTGTTTCATGCTCCCTCTCCATGCCCTGCGTAAGAGCTCATGCAGAGGGAGGATTTACACATAAATAACGAGGATTTACACAAGGATTTACACGTAGGATTCACCACAGCACATGTATTGAACATAAAGACTGATGCCAAAAGGTGAAGCCTTACAAAAATACACAGAAACACAAACAGTAGGCATTCAGGGCTGAAATTGCCCAGCAAACATGGAGAGGAGACGTGTTAACCACAGTTGCGCCCCAGAGCCGACATCGCTACAAGGGCCACAACAGACCCACGGCTGTGTGGAGTGGCTAACACGTCGTGATAATGTTGGCAATATTGGCTGGCTGACAACACGGCAGGTGATGCACACCAAACATGAACAGCTGACTGTCACTGAGTCTGACTTGCTAGGCACAATGCCTGCTTAGCACGGCTCAAACCTATACGGTTTGATGCCCCCAGATTCTTCACTGTCATCCCATTCTTCGGAACTATAATCGTCTGAAGATTGGACAACACAAACCAATTCCAGACTACATGTGCTGGAACCATCGTCGATGTTTTCAACCGCTTCCATCCTGTGTGTACAAAGGGCAGCCAAGCGCTGTGTTACATCGAGGACGTTACAACATGGCCTGGTGGTTTTCTAGCCACTGATGCAATGGGTGACGTGGCCCTCATGAAAATGTTGGATATTCACGTGAAAAAAAGCCTGTTTGACTTAGAATTGCACAGACCAACCTATTTCGTCATATTGTACTATGTGTTGAAAAATTAGAGGAAGTCAAAAACGTGTCATCAGCACTTTAAACCCAGAATAAACAAACTCTCAAAGTGTTCTGTTGGACTGCATCACTGACATTAAGTTGTGGTTAAGCCAAAATTTTCTCCACTTAAATGAAGAAAAAACAGAATGTATTATGTTTGGGGATACTGTAACGGCTGGCTTTGGTACCCTCTCTTTAAGACTCAGTTCAGCTGTCAGAAATTTGGGGGTGATTTTTGACAGCCATTTAAAATTTGATAAACAGATTGACAATGTAGTCAAAATGAGCTTTTATCTATTACGTCTGTTATCCAAAGCCAAACCTTTGCTGAGCCGTCATGATCTTGAGATAGCCATCCATGCTTTAATTACTTCTTGACTTGATTACTGCAATGCTCTTTATGTTGGCATCTCTCAGTTTTCTCTTGGCCGCCTTCAACTTGTGCAAAATGCAGCGGCCCATCTTTTGACCAACACAACTAGGCGAGAGAACATTATTCCGATCCTTTTTTCACTTCATTGGCTTCCAGTCCATTTTAGAATTAATTTTAAACTTTTACTTTTTGTTTTTAAAGCTGTGAATGGCCTTGCTCCGGTTTATCTGTCTGAGATTTTGACTGTCTGTGACCAAGGCAGGGCTTTGAGGTCATCCAATCAGCTTTTGCTGGATGTGCCCAGGTCAAGGTATAAACATTGGGGTGACCGAGCCTTTTCTGCTGTCGCCCCCAGGCTCTGGAATCATCTCCCCCCTGACCTACGTGCTATCTCTGACCTGACCCTTTTTAAATCAGAACTTAAAACATACTTGTTTAGGATGGCTTTTAATACCCAGTAGTGGTGATATTTGTCTTGACATTTGTTTTTATTTTATTTTCAGGTATTTTATGCTTATTTCTTTTTTTATGTTATTTATTTTTAATGCCGTGTAGGTTCAGGTTCCTTTATTTGCACCCATAGGTAGATTTGTTTTGCAGTCAGGTGACATCCATATTTACAAACCACAATAACATTCAACATAAACACAAACACAGGCACACATGAAGCTGACTATAAACATGATAAAAATACTCAAGGCTCCATCAATCAGGATATAAGACAAAGCGATGAGAGAAAAAACAGAGATAAGAGAGAAGGGTCGTATTAAAAAGTTAAAGACTAGTCAAAGAGGTTAAAAACTCAAAAGTCTAAAACCAAATAAAAGATTTAGAACCCAAATAAAAAAAACCTACAAAAATAAGTAAATATAAAATGAAATTAATAAATAGGTAACTAAATTATGTGCAATATATTGTTACAACTAGTTCAACTCTTTAACAGCAGCAGGAACAAAGCTGTTTTTGTAGCGCTGGGTTTTACTTTTTGGGACAGCAAACCTCCATCTGGAGGGAAGAAGCTGAAAGTGGCAGTGCAAAGGGTGGGAGACATCATTTAAAATGGCGGTAGCAATCCTCTGTACCTGTCTGGTGTACAGGGATGTCGGGCTCAGCTGTGACTCACCAAGCAAACGACTGGACCATCTAACTACCTGATTCAAGGATTTCCTCTGTTTCGGTTTTATCTGACCAAACCATGACACTAAAGAAAAGGATAAAACAGATTCAATAAAAGCCTGATAAAACATTGTCATTATGGTTCGGTCAATTTGGAAGCGTGCAAGTTTCCTTAAACAATGCAAATGTTGCTGACCCTTTTTGCACACCCTTTCACAGTTCTCTTCAAAGTTTAAATTACTATCAATAATCATCCCAAGATATTTGTAGGATTGTACACATTCAGTGGTCTGGCATTTTAGTACAGTGACTTCGTGCCTGGGAGTTTTCCTCCTAAAGTCAATAATCATATCTTTAGTTTTTGTCGTATTCAGCTGCAGGTAGGAATCCTCACACCAGTGAACAAAATCATCAACTACTGGGCCGTGGCCACTCTCACCATCCTGGAGGAGACTGACAACAACTGAATCATCAGCATACTTTATAATGTGTCTGTTGTCATGTCTGCTCCGACACATGTTTGTGTTCAGGATGAAGAGTAGTGGTGACAACACACACCCCTGCGGATGCCAGTAGAAGAGCACTTTTGGTCAGACAATGTACCATTGACTCTTACTCTCTGTGTCCTCTTGGTTAAAAAATCCAGAATCCAACCCACCAGATTATTGCTCCAATCAAATTGTTGCAGGAGTCTTTCAACTAAAATATGAGGTTGGATTGTATTAAAGGCAGAAGAAAAGTCCACAAATAAAAGCCTGGCGTGTGTCCCATTAAAATCCAGATGTTTAAAAAGCATGTTAAATAGAGTGACAGTGGCATCCTCCACTCCTCTGTGAGGCCAAGGCAAACTGCAGAGGATCCAATACATGCTCAGTCTGCTTTAGGACCTCAAATCTGATCAGTTTTTCAAAAATTTTCATTAAAATTGAAGTCAGAGCAACTGGTCTAAAGTCGTTTACCGTTTTAGGACAGCTGGATTTTGGAACGGGGATCCAAAATGCACAAATGTGTAGTGCTGTTTAATCTTCTGTAAAGCACTTTGCTCACCTACGGGTTGTTTTAAAGGGCTATATAAATAAAAGTACATTACGTTACATATGATGACTATGACGGCACATAGACAAATGTGTGTTTATGATGTCATATAGACCATCACATTTCACGATGCCTAATGTGTCTTGATGTCATATGGCTCATAGACAAATGTGTCTTTATGATGTCATACAGACCATCACTCACAATGCCTAGACCAGTGTGTCTTTATGATGTCATATGGCTCAAAATTGGCAAGGTGAATAAGTCACAGGGCCAGTATTGACAGCACGTTCGTGTTTTCTGAACAACAGATTTCTGCAGCCATGGCCAATTCTACGTTGCTGCGAGCAGAGTTGCCAGATCAAGCAGTCTTGAAAGTGTTGATTTTCTCCGGGTGCTCTGGTTTCTTGGTTTCTACGGGCATGCACGGGCCTTCCTGAACAGGGTTGAAAGCCACTTTTTGCTCAGATCTATTTCCATGATCCTGCCCATGAACTGGAATTACGACGCACCTATCCCTCAACCAGTGGTCTGAACGAAGAAGAAGACCCACCAGATGGAGAGCAACAGAATGAGGAGAACTGCTGCACGTCAGAAAAGATGCCGTGAACATGAAACATCTCAGGTTCCAGCAGTACGCCGCAGGCATGACTATGAACAACACAGCCGTCTGAGACAGGAGGAGACCCTTCAGCAACAGGCATGCAGAAATACTTGCTTATACCTGGTTTCTACGGGCATGGACGGGTATGCACGGGTATGTACCAGTATCAGTAACAACAATGATAACATAAATAACTAAGGGAATCTGCATGCACAAAGTAATATTAGAAGAAGTCATGTAGAAACTGGCAGTCAGACATACAGCAGGGAAAATAAGTATTGAACACGTCAACATTTTTCTCACACTAGTGCATACCCGTGCATACATGTGCATGCCCGTAGAAACCAAGTAAAAGCAAGTATTTCTGCATGCCCGTAGAACGCAAATGTAAGCAAGTATTTCTGCATGCTCATACAAAGCAAGTGTAAGCATTTCTGCATGCCCATAGTTACTGTTACCGTGGCAACAGTAACCATGGTGAAACCTGCCTTTGATCTTTGACATCACCACTTGTTCAGTAATGCCTGCCTTTGATCTTTGATGTCACAATGAGTCCGATGAAACCTGCCTTTGATCTGTGACATCACGTTCAGTGATGCCTGCCTTTGATCTTTGACGTCATGTTCAGTGATGCCTGCCTTTGATCTTTGACGTCACCACTCGTTCAGTGATGCCTACCTTTGATCTTTGATGTCACTACTCGTTCAGTGATGCCTGCCCTTGATCTTTGATGATGTCATAGCGAGTCCTATGACACAGACACAGATTTCTTGAATTATAGATAGATTTCTGATGGAGCCATTGACCTGAGATTTTCACCAAATATCAGTAACAACCCAAGTAGTCCATACATACAAAGAAATCAAGGCAACTGTGTTCACAAAACAAGTTATATTTAATGAAGTGGAATGACACAGGGAATAAGTATTGAACACACTAGGTGAAATTCATTTAATATTTAGTAGAAAAGCCTTTGTTGGTGGAGAAACTAGGTGCAGGCATTGCTCAGGAGTGATTTTAGCCTATTCTTCCACACAAACTGTCAAATCTTAAAGGTTCTGTGGGTGTCTTCCATGAACTCTAATCTTCAGTTCGTTCCATAGATTTTTTTATTGGATTTAGGTCAAGTGACTGACTGGGCCATTCTGGCAGCTTTATTTTCCTTCTCTGGAGCCAGTTGAGAGTTTCCTTGGCTGTATGTTTGGGATCATTGTCTTGCCAAAATGTCCACCCTTGTTTCATCTTCCACATCTTGGCAGATGACGACAGGTTCTTATCAAGGATGTCTCTGTTACATATGAGAATTGTGTCTCGGGGTTTGCTGTAGCCCAGCCGAGGGGTTGGGGTGATGACGTCAGGCAGGCTACAGCTGGAGTATATATTGTGTTGTGTGCATGAATAAAGAGAGTTCAGTGTTCAGCAGAGAGAAGTTCTCGCCTCACTCGCCCACTGGAGGGGCATGTTTAACGTGTATGTGGATGCGGCCAGCCTGGGTGGGGCCAGCGAGGAGAGACGGAGGAGCGTGTTGGTCCACCACCTTGGGGTAGAGGGACAGTGAATATTTTTTGGACTGTGTGGCAGCGGTTTGCTGGAAAGCAGGTTAGAATTGATGGACAGTACCTTCGGAGACCACTCCACCTTCACTAAGCGGAGGTACGACTTTTTTGACCGCCAACAGCGAACGGGTGAGTCCACTCCGTCTTTCATTATGGAGCTCCGCAGCCTAGCAAAGGAGTGTGCTTTCGGGCCTATTGAGGAGGAGCTAGTCCGGGACAAGCTAGCCCACAGCACCAAGAACGTGTGGCTAAAGAATAAGCTATGGCTAACCAGAGACGCTCTCTCACTTGAACACGTGTTGGACATGTTTAGACAGAGGGAATCCACAACGCTGAGGAACCTGCCAGTGTTAGCTGGAGAGGATTCGGCAAACCACATTTTCCCACCAAGCACGGGGGTTAGCATATTAGCTAAGCCTTGGGGGTGGATTCGCAAGAAGAGGTGGACGAAGGCACGGGACAGGGCCCACACCGTCACTGCTAGCCCATTGGTGGCAGAGCCCAACAACACCAGTCGGGTCTGTGTGGTGCGTATGGGAAAGAGGCCGTTGAAGTGGTAGGTGCTTAAGCTGGACGGAGTTGACGTGCCTCTTATGGTGGACTCAGAGGCCAGCAGGTCTATCCTGTGCATGGCCACGATGAGGAAACTGTTCCCCAGGAAAACCATCAATGCTGGGGCAGTGAAAATGTTTGGCTACGGCCATGCAGAGATTGAAATGGTGGGTAGGGCTGACTTTTCGGTGACGTGTTGGTCAAAGACAGTGCACAGTTCCACATTCCAGGTAGCGCGCCAGGGGGCAGACCTGCTGGGATTAGACCTGCTGGCTAAGCTGGGGTTTTCCATCAGGGACCCGGAGGGCTCGATGGTGCCAACGGTGTACCCCAATTGGCACCTCCGGTGGCCAGCGTTGTTTAAAGGCCTGGGATGTATCAGGGTATTCCATCACCACCCGCTCACTGATACGAGCGTGGTGCCAAAGATCCAGCCACTATGGCGGCTTCCCCTCATGCTGCAGGATGATGTCATGGCGGAATTGTCTAAACTACTGGAAACTGGCATCATCAAGTGGATGCCTCTCCTTGGATATCCAACATTGTGGTGGCCAAGAAGAAATCAGGGGGCATCAGACCATGCATAGACCTCAGGATGGTGAACAAGGCCATTATCCTAGACAAATACCCACTTCTGTCTATGGAGGAGTTCACGGCAACGTTCAGTGGTTCGCAGGTATTCACGAAGCTGGACCTTCACCAGAGTTACCTGCAGGTGCTCCTTCACCCTGCCAGTAGAAACCTGACGGCATTCGTGACCCATATGGGGTTTTTTACCAGCATGGCATTGGGGTGGAGGATGCGGTGATCTTCCTCCTTCACCGTTCTCTGTCCCACCTGGAGAAGCCCGGGAATATGGTGAGGATCATGTTCTTTGACTTCTCCAGTGCTTTCAACACCATCCAACCGATGATCATGAAGGACAAGCTGCTGTGCGCAGGGGTGGACCAGCACCTGTCATCATGGATCCTGGACTACCTCACGAACCGGCCTCAGTTTGTGAGAACCCGGGACTGTGTGTCCGACACGATCATCAGTAGCACGGGGGCCCCCCAGGGAACGGTGCTGGCTCCCTTCCTGTTCACTCTTTATACTGCGGACTTCTCACACAACACACTGCCATCTACAGAAGTTCTCTGATGACTCTGCGATCGTTGGCCTCATCTCCAATGGAGATGAAGCTGAATACAGAGGGCTTATCCAGGACTTCGTAGACTGGTGCCATCGGAACTGCCTCCAGATCAACGCAAGGAAAACTAAGGAGCTGGTGGTGGACTGCCGCAGGCATGGGCAACCCCTCACAGCACCAGTAAATATACAGGGAACAGACATCGAGATGGTGACATCCTATAAGTACCTGGGTGTTCATCTGAACAATAAACTAGACTGGTCACACAATACTGACGCACTCTACAAGAAGGGACAGCGCAGGCTGTTCCTGCTGAGGAGACTCAGGTCTTTTGGTGTACAAGGGGCGCTGCTGAAGACATTCTATGACACGGTGGTGGCATCAGCCATCACTTTTGGAGTGGTCTGCTGGGGCAGTGGCATTACAGCAGCCGATAGGAAGAGACTGAACAAACTGATTAAGAAAGCTAGCTCTGTCCTGGGGCAGCGCCTTGATCCGGTGGAGGAGATAGGAGAGAGAAGGACGGTGGCTAAACTGTCATCTCTGCTGGAGTCCGAGTTCCACCCTATGCAGGATGTACTGAATGCACTGAGGAGCTCATTTAGCAGCAGACTACATCATCCCAGGTGCACAACCGAGAGGTTTCGTAGGTCCTTCCTACCAACGGCTGTCAGACTGTACAACCTAAGCAGGGCTGCTCGCAGAGATAGCAAAAAGACGTAACAAACTAATAGTTTTTAAATGCAAAAGATGCAATAGACTTACACAATGGTCCCCTCCGGCATACAACTAGGAAAATACCGGTCGCTATGGAGGGTGAGAATATGTATGGGCACATAATCATACCATGTAGGATAACTAAGTAGACGGTTATGCTGTTTCATCCCATCTAGCAACAATGCTCTGCACTGTGTGTGTTTATATATTTACATATTTATTCCATCTAGCTACAATGCTCAGCACTGGGTGTGTTCATATTTATATATCTATATATTTATTCCATCTAGCTACAATGCTCCGCACTGTGTTTTTATATATCTATATATTTATTCCATCTAGCTACAATGCTCCACACTGTGTGTGTTTATATACTTACATATTTATTCCACCTAGCTGCAATGCTCCGTACTGTGGGTGTTTATATATTTACATATTTATTCCATCTAGCTACAATGCTCTGCACTGTGTGTTTATATATTCATATATTTATTCCATCCAGCTACAATGCTCTGCACTGTGTGTCTGTGTGTGTGTATATATATATTTTATAGTAATATGTACATATGTATATTAGCTGCTCTTGCTTGCTTGTTTTTTTCTTGCCTTCTGATTGTTGCTCTGAGTGTTGCTATCCCTGTGCTGTTGCAATCCTGGAATTTCCCCGTTGTGGGACTAATAAAGGCTTATCTTATCTTTTATGTACACCCAGATGCTGTTTGGCCTGAGCTCAGCACCCAGCTGTTTCCAGAAGATTATGTCAATGATCCTGGCCGGTTTCAAGGGCTTGGTAGTATATGTGGATGACACTGTGGTGCATGACGTGTTGTGGGAGAACCATGATGAGTGGTTGGAATGGGTACTGGAGGTACTACGAGAGCACGGGGTCACTTTGAATGGTGAAAAATGCATCTTCGCGGCAGACTCCATAGAGTTCATGAAGTTCCAGCTGACTGGGAGGGGGCTGTAGCCTCTACGTTCGAACGTGGAGGCAGTCCTATCTTCCGGAATCTTCAACACCCATGCAGATCTCCTCGTTTGTGGGTATGGTAAACTTTTATGGATGTTTCCTTCCCCACTACTCGGACGACTGAACCCCTCCGGACCCTGTTGAAGCAGGATGCACCGTGGGAGTGGACTCCAGCCTGCTCAGCGGCGGTTGCCAAACGGCAATTCACCTCTCCTCCGGTGTTGGCCCATTTTGACCCTAACCGGCCGACTATCGTGACCTGTGACGCTTCTGGCTCAGTGGTGGGGGCGGTGATGTCCTAGGTGCAAGAAAGCATGGAACGGCTGGTGGCGTTTGCATCGAGGTCCCTCTCGGCAGCTGATCAAAAATATGCTGTGAGTGAGAGGGAGGCGCTGGCCTGCGTCTGGGCATGTGAGTGGTGGCATATTTATCTCTACGGGCGCCGTTTTACCCTGAGGACAGACCATCGAGCACTCACAACTCTGCTGGACACGTTGGGTTCGGGACACAGGCCTTTAAGGATCCATAAGTGGACAGAACGGCTGAGGCCTACAATTTCACCACCCAGTTCACCCCTGGCAAAGAGAACATTGTGGCGGATCTACTGTCCCGCGCCACGGCCAACTTTGTGCTATTGGACAGCGATGGCGACGATGACCCAACAGAGGCAGATCTAGTTAATGCACTGCACGAGACCCTCTGGGATATAGTGTTCCCCCAGGAGCTTTGGGCAGAATCAGAATGACACCCCGTGCTGGCGCAACTACACTCAATGATTGGGGGTGGTGGTGGTTGGCCTGCAAAGGTGCAGGGTGAGTTGGTACCCTTTCACAGAGTCAAAGATGAACTGAGCTGCTGGGATGAGGTGTGTGTGGCAAGAGGACACTGCACCTTGATCCTGTCGTCCCTGAGGTCACGTGTCCTGACGATGCTTCACGAGGGCCATTTGGGCATGGTCAGGGTGAAGCAACGCAGCAGGGATTCAGTCTGGTGGCCAGGTATTGATAAGGACATCGAGACCATGGTGAAATACTGTGTCCCATGTTTGGAGTGTGGGAAGACCGGCAGGCCACCACATCTGTGGCGAGCTACATGCAGCACCTGCGAACAGTCGGTTCTTGCTTGTGGCCTATGACTTATTTTCAAAGTGGCCAGAGGTGCTGCCAACAAACTCGGTCACAACAGAGGTGGTCACGAGTTTCCTTTTGTCCCTGTTTGCTAGGTGGGGAATATCGAGCATGATCACGACGGACAATGGCCCGCAGTTCACCTCTGGGGCGTTCAAGGAGTTCTTGAGCGGTAAGGGTGTGGAGCACGTCAAGACTGCATTTTACCATCCTCAGGCTAACGGGGGCGTCGAGTGGTTTAACAAAATGCTCAAGAGCTCATATAGTGGATAGCTTCGTATTCCCGGACGCCCCACAGAGCACGCTGCTCCACTACAGGACGACAGCCTATGCCATGACGGGCTGTTCTCCAGCGTCTCTCATGCTGGGGTGTGAAATGCTTCTGCCTGTGGATCGACTGAGGCCGCCCATGACTCGCCCTCCAAGAAGTGCAGACTCTATGCGAGACTACGTCACCGAGCAGCAACAGAAAATGAAATGCCGGTTTGATAGGAAGCACAGAGCGAGAGCCCACGGACTGAAGGTGTTGGACCGGGTGTGGATCAGACATCCTAACCACACCCATAAACTATAGCCACTATGGACAGGGCACCTGCGGACCGTGAGGCAGCAGGGCCAGGACATGTTTGAGCTCGCAGACGGATCATGGTGGCACTCCAGCAGACTTAGGTCACCACCGGAGCAGAAGACTGGAGCTGCAGTGGGGCGGTCTAATGTGAGCTAGGACTGGGGTGTCTGGGATGGTGAGGGCTCCCAGGGGAGGCCCACAGTGTGTGGTGCAGAGTCCCCTCCTCGGGGATGCCCGGCTAGAGTTCGTCAGAGGCCCAGGTACCTGGAGGACTATGTGCTGAGGACTGCAATATTTGACGCCTGTTGGGACTAAGCGGCAGAATAATCTGCTCCAACAAGGTGGAGGCATTATGGCAGTCTACCCAGATGCTCGTTTAATTGACCTGGTTAGAGTTTTTTTTATATATATGTATATATAAAGTTGATGGGGATGATGTCCCGTTGTGAGAGTTTGGTTCGTATTGCCAACACTCGGTCGGAGTCATTCCCAGTGAGAGTTGGACTCCGCCAGGGCTGCCCTTTGTCACCGATCCTGTTCATAATTTTTATGGACAGGATTTCTAGGCGCAGCCAGGGAATGGAGGGTGTCATGCTTGGTGACCACAGGATCTCATCTCTGTTGTTTGCAGATGATGTTGTCCTGTTGGCTTCATCCAGCAATGACCTACAGCTCTTGCTGGGACGGTTTGCCGTTGAGTGTGAAGCGGCTGGGATGAGAATCAGCACCTCCAAGTCCGAGTCCATGGTCCTCAGCCGGAAAAAGGTGGATTGTCCTCTCCGGGTTGGGGACAGGCTCCTGCCCCAAGTGGAGGAGTTTAAGTATCTTGGGGTCTTGTTCACGAGTGAGGGGAAAATGGAGCGAGAGATCGACAGACGGATTGGAGCAGCATCTGCAGTGATGCAGACGTTGTACCGGTCTGTTGTGGTGAAGAGGGAGCTTAGTTCTAAGGCAAAGCTGCCGATTTACCAGTCAATCTACATTCCTACTCTCACCTATGGTCACGAGCTTTGGGTAATGACCGAAAGAACGAGATCGCGGATACAAGCAGCTGAAATGAGCTTTCTCCGTAGGATTGCTGGACTCACCCTCAGAGATAGGGTGAGGAGCTCAGTCATCCGGGAGAAGCTCAGAGTAGAACCGCTGCTCCTCCACATTGAAAGGAGTCAGTTGAGGTGGTATGGGCATCTGATTAGGATGCCTCCTGGACGCCTCCCACTTGAGGTGTTTCAGGTACGTCCCACTGGGAGGAGACCCCGGGGTAGACCCAGGACTCGGTGGAGAGACTATGCCTCCCAGCTGGTCTGGGAACGCCTTGGTATCCCCTCTGAAGAGCTGGAGCAGGTGGCTGGGGAGAGGGAAGTCTGGGCTTCTCTGCTTGAACTGCTGCCTCCGCGACCCGGACCTCCGGAAAAGCGGTAGAAGATGGATGGATGGGATGATAACATTATTGATAATGTGTTCATTGGTTCATTCAAAAGGGGGGGGGTGTTACATATGAGAATTGTGTCTCAGGGTTTGCCGTAGCCCAGCCGAGGGGTTGGGGCGATGACGTCAGGTGGGCTACAGCTGGAGTATATATTGTGTTGTGTGCATGAATCAAGAGAGTTCAGTGTTCAGCAGAGAGAAGCTCTTGCCTCACTTATTTCAGACATAACAGTCTCTGTACATTTGTCTATTCATCTTTCCTTCAATTATATGAAGTCTGCCTGTACCATGTGCTGAAAAACACCCCCACAACATGGTGGGATGTGCAGTGCCATTTCTCCTCCAAACATGGCATGTGTTGTGGCATCCAGAAAGTTCAATTTTGGTCTCATCTGACCAGACTATATTTGCCCAGTATTTTGCTGGCTTCCCCAAATGTTGTGCAGCAAACTTTAAACAAGGTTCAACATGCTTTTTCTTCAGCAATGGAGTCTTGTGAGGCGAGTGGGCATAGAGCCTATGTTGGTTGAGTGCAATACTTATCTTCTTTGAAACAGCAGTACCTGCTAACCCCAGGTCTTTCTGGAGCTCGCCAGGAGTGGTTTTTGGCTCTTGGATATCTCTTCTGATAATTCTTTTGACTCCTCTGTCAGAAATTTTGTGAGGAGCTCCTGGTTGTGGCAGGTTTATGGTAAAATGAGGTGCTTTCCACTTCCAAATGATGGCTCTAAAAGTGCTCACTGGAACATTCAGCAGTTAAGAAATGTACCTGTAACCAATGCCATCATTATGTTTTGCAACAATAAGGTTGTGAAGGTCAAAAAAGAGCTCTTTGCCTCTACCCATCATGATGGGTACCATTCTTTGTGGTGTGGCAAGTTGATATTCACAGACCTGAAATACCAGATATTCACAATATACCGTAGAAATAGACAATAGACCGTAGAAAAAAATGGACGCCGCCTCTGTGACGTCACTCATTTGTTTTGTGCTGAGGGAGTGGGAAGCCCATGATTTTTCTTACCCAGTCGCTGCCATGTTGAATTTTTTGGAGCCAAGAGGAGCTTGAGGAGGAGCAAAGGGTGGGTTCACAGTCTATGGGTGGGTCCGAGAGAGACTCTGAACCGCCTATGGTCCCCAACCAGCTGTGCTTAAAGATTAGCATCTATATTTCAAGGTAAAAATATCACCAATCATGTTAGGCTTGTCAGCTGGCTCAGCTACATGTATAATTATTTCACTCATAACTTTACTGCTATTAAATGAATGAACAATTTGGTAGTCAACCAACTGTACGTGATCGTTTGTTTTTTTTGTTTGTTTTTTTTTTTTTTTACACAGCATATGGTAACCACAATATCAAAAAAAAGTGTGCTGACATATTTAAATACAGTCTTTAACATCTGTATACCATGCTTTAGACCTTCATCATTGTTCATGTATTTAGCTGGAGTTTTTTTTCTCACCACAATACTGCAATATGAGCAGTTGTTTTAATGTCATAACCATGAGCAAATTTAGCAATTGTAAAAGGGCTAAAATTTGTTAACCACTGGTTATTAACTTGGATATGACTAAATATTAAAGTACATGTACATTTCATTTATTTTCTATGGTTAGAGGTGGGCAGTAACTACTTAGTTACTCAAGTACGTCTACTCAAATAACTTCAGTTATACTTTGAGTTGTTTTATTGCAGGACACTTTCTTCCCCCTTGATACTTACGAAAGAAAAACCTGAACTTTTACTCAAGTACATTTTGTGGGTCTTTCAGGTAGCATTTTGATTACCAATTTGAAATGAATACAGTCACACTTTTCTCAGTTATTGATTTTTCTACTCTGTTCTGGCTCAAAACATATTACTGTTTTACCTTCACTAATTTAGACTTTTAAAAAAGCTAATTTCTCAGAAAAAAGTCACAAATTTACCAAATAAATAGCAGGTTTGAGGAAAAAACTCACAAAATGGAGTTATAAATTTGAGAGGGAAAGCTCCAAATCTATGAGAAAACAGCAGGAGAATTTAGGAGGAAAAATGACAAATTTATAACAAATATATATTCACAAATTTAAGAGAAAACGCCTCAAATAAGCCAGAGTAAGCTTGTTACTAAAGTAAGGTTTTTAGATTTTCTTACTAAAATAATGTTTTTGGTGACTACTCAGACACGACTAATTATAAGTTTAATTATAAGTTAATGCTGCTTTTACTGGAGTACAATTTCTGACTACTCTACCCACCTCTGTATATGGCAGATATTAAACATCTTTGTATCAGTTCTATTCCAGAAATTGTATCAGACCAGGATACCAGGAAACATCTATGAAGTCCTTAACTTTCCAAGGCTACAAGTCGATAAAGGTTATTTTCTATTGTAAACATTCAGCTGAGCAGAGGAAGTAATGTGCTTTAATGATTGTGCATTTTTTAATCCAGCAAACGTCTGTGTGATCATGACGACTACATCTGATGTGGAGCTGAGCACTGCAGAGACCAGGGGACCAGTCTTGGTGTCTTCAGCAGAGGTGGTCTGAGACGGAAGCACCTTTTCCCTTCTTCTTTCAGGCCAACATTGATGTTTTACATGTTTACGATTTCTTTGGTAATCAGTCCATAAAAGAGTCATTTTTCTTTGTTAACCTTTCTAAATAATTCACATTTTTACACAACTGCACCTCAGTTCATGCATTCATTACATGTTTGTTTATGACTACACATAATATTGTATTTCCAAAGATTGTTATTTCATTATTAAAGGTTTATCTCAAGTACTTTTCCTTCTATTCTGTATTTTCTTATTTACAGTTGTTAAGAATTTAAAAAAACATTAACGTATGCAGTAGTGATATCTACACTGCAGGTCTGAGAGAATACAAGTTAGATTTATTCATTAAAGGCAAGCATTGGAAATGATGGGCAAACACGTTGCCACAACAGGTTCTTGTAGACACAGTAGCTGAGAATGGTGTTTTAGGCAGAGGTGGCAGTAACTAGTTACATTTACTTAACGTACATGTACTTAAGTAACTGACAGAACAGTACATAAACGAGTAATTTTATTGCGGGATACTTTCTACTCGAGTAGATATGAGGAAAAAACTCCGTAGTCAGTCACTAATTTTTTTTAGTTCACTTATTTGAAAACTTGTTAGAAATGTGCCAGTTTAAAATGTCTAATTAGTCTCACCTGAAATGACTGCACCTTTGGTCATTTTACTACATTTATAATCTTATTTCACTGAGATGGGCATTGATATCATTGGTCTTCTGTTCCAGCGCAGCTACAAAGGAACAAGTCATTTAGACACGTTACAGATTTAAAAAAAAAACTTCACAAATTAATATGCAAGAAGTGGTAAATTCATGTAAAAAAAAAATCGCATAAAAACAGTCAAATTTATGACAAAAAAGTGATGCATTTAAAAGAAAATGTTTTAAATCTAGAGCATACTCCAATTTTAAATGTACAAGAAAAGAGTCACAAATCTATGGGAAAACAGCTGCTAATTTATAAGCAAAAAGTTGTGAATTTACTTGTTTATGTGGGAAAAAAAGATTTATAGGATAAAAGTTGCACATTCAGAAAAGGATCCTAAATTTATGAGGAAAAACTTTGGAAATTATAAGAAGAGAGTGACAAATGTAGGAGAAACAGTTTACAAACTGGCAACTGTCATTACTACTGCAGTAACATTTTTATTGAACACTTTCATCCTCACCTTTGTTGGTGACTACTCTTACTTGAACAATGACAATAACAGGGTCATGTTACTTGAGAACAATTTCTGGCTGCTCCACCCACCTCTGGTTTTAGGCAAAGATGGAGGTAGAAAATTTAAAAAGAAGAAAATGTATTTTTCTGTTCTCTTTAAAGTTTATTATAATAAAACAGGGAGAACAGTGTATGGTGAGAATGGGGGTCTGAAGACAGTCTGAATCCTGGTTGGTGTGAAACATCCTGAAAAGGCTGAAGTGAAGGGCCAGTGATCTTCTCTGCTGTCCTCTATAAACAGAAGTGATTTTAGGTCACAGCATGGACTCTCTCCTGTACTGTAACTTTAACATTTAAGACACTGAATAACTCCATGTTTTCACCTGTGATGGTTGGGGTCATGAACTGGTTCCTATCAGTCTGGGACAAGTGCTCCACGCAGTCTTCAGTTTCCACATGGTGAAGATCTTCTATTAGACATACACAGAAAGAGAACATCAGACCCTGGTCCACCATGATGTCCATTTTTTTAAGTTTTAATACTTGGCATGTTAATGATTGTGAAGACACTCGATAATGTACATTTCATCAACAATAAGGAGCCACACGTGTCTTTTTATACTTTCTTCTGCTTTGTGGCCCGTTTTAGATCCAGGTGTTGTGTATGGAATTTGGCCTTTGGGGTTTGCCGTAGCACTGCTGGGGTGGGAAATGGGATGACATCAGACGGGCTACGGCGGCGAGTATAAATAGCAATGTGTGTATAATAAAGTTCAGTTGAATGTTCTCTAAGACACTCTCCGCCTGCTTCATTTCCCGACATAACATTTGGCAACGAGTAAAATTATGGGCGCATGTATTATGGAGCCACCACCATTCCTGCAGGACCAGGGTGAGCCGGCTATCCCGTGGGCACGCTGGAAGAACTTGTTTGAAGTTTATCTGACAGCAGCCGGACTTGACGGGTTTTCCAACGATAGGCGGAGGTGCCTGTTAATTCACCATTTGGGCGCAGAAGGGCAACGCCTGTTCCTCACACTGTGTGGCGATGGCTCGCTGCAGGAATCTTTATGGAAGATGGACAATCTTTTCAGTGATGGTGCTACGGTCACCAAGAGGAGACACAGGTTTTTCAGCCGTGTACAGCGAGCCAGTGAGTCCATTTTATCCTTTCTTATGGAACTGCGTTGTTTGGCGGGAGAGTTTGATTTTGGGCCACTAACAAACGGGCTAGTTCGTGATAAGCTAGCGCATGGCACGACTAGCCAGTGGCTTTGAGACACACTGCAGGTGACTCGACAGCCTTTGTCTCTGGCTGAGGTAATAGACATGGTTAAGCTACGGGAGTCCGCGTCCCTGCGGAGACTGGGTGCCTTTATGGGTGGGGTACCAGAGGACCGGGCTTCCACACCACAGACGTCGGCTAATGTGCTAACTAGGCCTCAGGGCCGCTCGAGGAAGAAGAAAAAGAGGAGAAGGTGACGCGTGAGAGGGCCCATGTCAGATTTGCGGACCAGCTGGCTGGGTGTGCGTGGCACAAGAAGGAAGAGGACGTCTAAAGTGGTATGTTGTCGAAGTGTCCCTCCTGGTGGACTTGGGAGTTGGCAGGTCCATTTTGAGCCTGGCAGCGTTGAAGAAGCTCTTCCCGAAAAAGGCTATTAAGGCAGGAGCAGTAAGAATGTTTGGTTATGGCCACGCCGAGATTAACATGGTCGGCACGGTGGAATTTGACGTGTTGTGTGGGCAGAAGAGGGCGCCCAAGTTCATTTTCCAGGTGGCACGGCACGGGTCGGACCTGCTTGGGATTGATTTGCTGGGACAATTGGGTTTTTCCATAATGGATCCTCAAGGTTCAGTGGTGCTAACAGCATTTATGGACTGGCAGCTCCGTTGGCCGGCGCTGTTCATAGGCCTCAGTTGGATTGGAGCCTTTTGCCATCGCCCATTGGTAAATGACTCGGCGATGCCCAGGATCCAACCGCTTCGATGCCTACCACTGGCATTACGTAATGACATGTCAGCAGAACTCTCGAAGTTGTTGGATGCTGGGATCATCGAGAAGGTGGATGCGTCACCATAGATTTCGAACCTGGTGGTGGTGAATAAAAATGACGGGGGGAATCAGGCCATGCATTGATCTACGTATGGTAAACAATGCGATCATCCCAGATAAATACCCCTTCCCGACCATGGAGGATTCATTCAGTGGGTCCAAGGTGTTTACTAAGCTGGATCTTCGACAGGGATATCTGCAGGTGCCGCTTCACCCGGATAGCAGAAATCTGACGGCATTTGTGACCCACATGGGGGTCTTTAGGTATACCCGAATGCCGTTCGGGTTGAGTTCCGCCCCCAGTTGTTTTCAAAAGGTTATGGCCATGATGCTGGTGGGTCTGACAGTGGTCGTAGCCTACCTAGACGACATCGTGGTACACGACGCGACAAACGAACTTCACAACGAGAGGCCGGAGAAGGTGTTGAAGCGGATGCAGGAACACGGGGTAACTCTCAACAGCGACAAATGCCTCTTTGCGGCAGAAATGATCAATTTTGTGGGGTTCCGGCTGACGGGTGAGCGTCTACATCCACTGCATTCCAATGTAGAGGTGGTGCTCCGCATCCCAGAGCCTACTACACCTGCCCAAATTTCATCTTTCCTTGGCATGGTGAACTTCTATGGCCGTTTTATCCCACATTACTCAGAGACAATCGGACCCCTGAGGGCTCTGCTAAAGCAAGATGTGCCATGGGAGTGGACTCCGGCATGTTCAGCGGCAGTCTCAAAGTTGAAGCAGCAGCTCACATCCCCACCAGTGCTAGCACATTTTGACCCTGAAATGGAGACGGTGGTGACCTGTAATGTGTCTGGGATGGCGTTAGACGTGGTCATGTCCCAAATACAGGGTGGAGTGGAAAGGCCGGTGGCGTTTGCGTCGAGGTCCCTCTCACCAGCAGAGCAGAAGTATGCGGTGGGCGAGAGGGAGGCGCTGGCCTGTGTCTGGGCATGTGAGAGGTGGCACATATACCTCTATGGGCGCCGCTTCACCCTGAGGACTGACCATCGGGCACTCAATACACTGCTGGAGACGTCAGGATCGGGGCATAGGCCACTAAGACTTCATAGATGGTCAGAGTGTCTGAGAGCCTATGACTTCACCACTAAGTTCACCCCAGGCAGAGAGAACATAGTGGCAGACCTCCTCTCGCGGGCCACTGTGGAAGCTAAACAGGTGGTCGAAGATGACGCTGGTACTGCTGAAGAGGATCCGGTCAACGCCCTGTGCGGAACTCGCCAGGGTGTGGTCTCTCCGCAAGACCTCAAAGATGAATCGCAACGGGACCCAGTTATGGCGCAGTTGCGCACAGTGATTAGGGAGGGATGGCCAGCAAAGCTGCCGAGCGAACTGGCTCCCTTTCACCATTTCAGAGACGAGTTGAGCTGTTGGAATGAAGTTTTCATGGCCAGGGGCCAGTGCGCTTTGATTGCTGCTGCATTGGGGGCTCGGGTCCTGAACATGCTGCATGATGGTCATTTGGGAGTGGTGAGGGTGAAACAGAGGAGTAGGAGGTCGGTCTGGTGGCCCGGCATTTATGGTGATAAAGAGGCCATGGTAAAAAACTGCATGCCGTGTTTGGAGAGCGGCAAAACAGCCAGACCTCCCCCACCACCACTCTGGCCTGTTGAGTTTCCAGAGGGTCCGTGGAAGCATGCTGAGCTGGACATTTGTGGTGAATTTCATGCGGCGCCGTTCAACAGTCGGTTCCTGGTGGTGGCGTATGATTTGTTCTCCAAATGGCCAGAGGTGCTGCCCACCAGCTCGGTGATGACGGAGGTGGTCACAGGATTCCTGGCATCCTTGTTCGCCCGGTGGGGAATCCCGGACACCATCACGACAGTCAATGGGCCCCAGTTTGTTTCAGGGGCGTTCGAGGACTTTTTGGCCGGCACAGGGATGAAACATATTAAAGCAGCATTCTACCACCCCCAGGCTAATGAGGGGTCGAAAGATTTAACAAGACCCTGAAGAACGGGCTGAGGGCTCACCTGGCAGGTCTCTTGTTCCCGGAGGTGCTCCAGAACACGCTGCTTCATTACAGAGCGTCGGTCCACGCAACGATGGGCTGTTCACCAGCAAAGCTTATGCTGGGGCGGGAGCTGTCACTGCCAGTTAATCGATTGGAGTCTCCAAGAGCAATGCCCTGGACGGGTAATGTGACACTGAGAAGAAGGGTCTCAGACCAGCAATGGAAGATGAAGGGACGGTTCGACAGGAAGCACCGGGTGAGGGACCATGACCTGAAGGGGAGGGATTGGGTGTGGATTAGACACCCCGTCCGGTCCCACAAGCTCCAGCCCCTGTGGACGGGACCACGGGAGATTAAGAGTCGGCAGGGCCCTGACACATTTGAACTGGACGATGGGTCCAGATGGCATGCCAGCAGGCTAAGGCGTGCAGTGCCTGGCCGGGGTGTGGACACCGCGGGGCGGCTTGCCGGGTTTTGAGATTGGCCAGCTCCACCAGATGTGGACTCGCAGGTGGTTCCGACAGTGCCTGGAGCAGGGTCCCCTTGGGGGGGGGGGGGACACCCGGCTAGAGTGCGTCGGAGGCCTGCCTACTTGGAGGACTATGTGGCAAGAACTATTATGGACGATATCAGCTGGGCATATTGGTAATATACCTGGTCACCCACTGATGGACTTGTTTATATGTACATATGGAAGACTTTGTTTTGTTTATGTATTGGGTTGTTGAAATTTGTTCATTGTGTTATAGTTCGACCTTGTGGGGGCGGAGGTGCATGGAATTTGGCCTTTGGGGTTTGCCGTAGCACCGTCGGGGTGGGAAATGGGATGACGTCAGATGGGCTACGGCGGGGAGTATAAATTGTAATGTGTGTATAATAAAGTTCAGTTGAATGTTCTCTAAGACACTCTCCGCCTGCATCATTTCCCGACATAACACCAGGATCTACAGAAATGCCACTGTACTGTTTTGGTCTGGTCTGAGGAGGAGGCAGAGCCAGGAGAAACTTCTTTAAGACTTTTGGAGAATAAAGGTGCAGTGTGGTTCCAAGTTGTTTCAAGTTTTCATAAAATGCGGAATTTCTTCTGTATTCTCTGAGATCTCTCTTGGAGTATCGTCACGACCAAGAAGAAATGTCAAAACACTGGCAGAGGTGGATCCAATCATCTGATCGCTCGAACCACAGAGCTCAACTGTTTCCCATGATAAATCAGCCTCAGGGCAAAAGCACGCTCCATGCATTATCTTTTTTCACTTTACTGAAAATAACTTCTTTTTTTTTTTTTAAATTGTCATCAGCGTGCCTTTGAGCCAGGTCGTGTCTGGGTGCTGCTTCTCCCGGCATGTTCTGTGTTGATTTGTCAGACCCGGTCCCCGCTGACATGCCGCCCAGTCTGCTCGCGCACTTCATTACAATGAATTATCCTTTAGACCTACGCAATCACTGCAACTTTATGGTATAATTTCTTTAAGCATTAAACAGTCCCTCCAGGATTTCACAGGATGTTTTCATGATTGTTGTGGCCCAGAAAGCCTGAATTCGCGGGACCTTTTTTAAAAAGTTGCAATAAAAGTTGCAATGTTTTGAGAGGTTTTTTTGCACTGAAAATTTTGGGAAAAATTACAAATTTTAAAGCAGATTTTTTTTTTTTCCATTTTACTGCAGTGATATTCTATATAACACCAAAAAAAAGCACAGGATTGTCAAACATTTCCTGTTACAGTGATTTGTAAATTAAGCAGAAACTTCTGCTATACAGAAAAACTCTTTTGGACAACAGCAAATACAGACTAACACAATATCCATTACAACAGCTAAATTGTATTGAATGCATGTTAAAGAGTAGAGATTTGGAAGTTATTGGCAGCACCTTCATTTGAAAATTCCCTACGGTCCCTAACCACTCTATTCCGAGGGGACAGGAAAAAATAAATAATTTATTCTGTTGCTCTGTATTGTCTATTGGAGTCTGTTTTTCTGAAAAAAATTACAGACAATATTCTCCCTCTTTCTGTGCCAACTCCTACCTGTCTATCTGCTGCGCGTCTTGACACACACACACACACACACACACACTTGTCTCTTCAGACATGCATCTTTCATTTATGGTCAAGCTCATTGACCAGATGTAGTATTGACTTTAGCGCTAAAGATGTATAAAATGTTCAAACACTAGCAGTAGTGTTAGATTTGCTCCTTTGCTTGTGGTTTTAAGGCATTTCTCCTCATGCACGCTCCCGCGACGGGGTGCTTTTGGGGCAGGTGGACGTTTTTCCAACACAAACCCAACACTTCGTACACGTGGTCAGGATGGAGACATGGCAAGATGTCCACCGGCAGGCTGGGGGAGACGGAGCAAGGGGCAGTGTTGGAAACCTCGCGGGTGAGTTTTTTTTTTTTGTTTTTTTTTAAAATGGGGATGGTAGTGGGGGCGGCACGGTGGAGGAGTGGTTAGCACTGCAGCAGCACAGCAACTCACCCTTGGCCGGGGGATCCTGGGTTCGATCCCAGCCCCCGACCAACAGTGAGCTGTGTGGAGTTTGCATGTTCTCGCCGTGTCTGCGTGGGTTTACTCCGGGATTTCTCCGGTTTCCTCCCACATGCTAAAAATATGCAAGTTAGGTTAATTGACATCAAAACTGGGGATTCTAAATTGTCCTTAGGTATGACTGTGAGAGTGAATGGTTGTCTGTCTCTCTGTGTTGGCCCTGTGATGGACTGGCGATCTGTCCAGGGTGTACCCTGCCTCTCGCCCAAAGATGCTGGGATAGGCTCCAGTCCCCCACCCCCCGCAACCCGAAAAGGATTAAGCGGAAGAAGATGGATGGATGGATGGGACGACAGTGGCTCAGGAGGTAGAGCAGGTCGTCCAATAACCACATGGTTGGCGGTTCGAATCCTGCTCTCCCCAGTATCCTGCCGTTGTGTCCCTGGGCAAGACACTTCACCCCCAATTGCTCCTGGTGGGTCTGGAAGCGCCATGTTAGGCAGCATGCCGCCATCAGTGTGTGAATGTGTGCGTGAATGGGTGGATGGCAGGATCTGTCAAGCGCTTTGGTCATCAAGAGATGAGAATAAAAGCGCTATATAAGTGAACCCCATTTACCATTTTTAAATCACACACTGTTTGCTGATATGTTCCATTAATACTCACTGTAAACATGGATGTGAATGCAGTGCAGCAATGCATTTGACTGGTTAGACTGAGCGTTTGCGCGCCATTCAGAGACAAATCTGATTGGTGAAATTGGTGGAAGTTGACAAGGATTGGCCAAAATTGTGGGAAAGTTGCGGTAATTGCACCAAGTTGCAAGGTCGCTTAATAGTCGTGCTGATTGGCTTTGAAACCTCGGTCACTCTTACACGTACTGGTTGATCTGTTTTTATTTATTTTACCTACTCCATTTTAAATTTTTATCTCTTTTATTGATATTAACTTTCTATGTAGTGATATTAACTTTTTAAACTGGAGCTAGAACTTTATTGATCATACAGCTCCCAACGGCTGGACCGTTTATGTTTTTAGTCAAATATGGACAGGACAGTGCCTGGGGGTGATAAAATTCTATTGGAGAAAGCACAAAAGAAAATTGCTGACCTGGAGGAGGATATCCGACGACTGATGAACTGCAGCAGAAAAACATGCTCCTCTCCAACTTCACCCTACGTCTTCCTCTGCTGTCACAGATGAGCCTTTTAGCAGCCCAGGAGTCCAAAAAAAACAGCCTTGAGTGACTCAGCCCTCTGAGACACAGTCACCTGGCACCCCTCCGCCTGTCCACGGCCCTCCTTCTGCTCAACGCCGAGTCAGATGGCCTGGTCTGAGGTGGTGGTCCGGGGCAAGAAAAGGGCCTCAGACGCGTCAACCACCAGCCCTCCTCTGCCCGTCTCCAACCGCGATGAGGCTCTGGCAACAGCTGATAATCCATCTTCCACCGATGCTCCAGCTTCACTGGTTCCAGTTCGCCTGGGCTCCCCTCAGTGCGCAGGCCCCGCTGATGTCGCACTCATCCCTTTGCTGGAAGACCCAGTGGCCTTTCCTCCAGCCGAGCCACAGTGGCTCCAGCCTCATTCTGGAGAGTTCTGTGCCCAACATATGATCCTGAGGGAGGCTGTTCGCTGGCACTCCGGGAGGCCACACCGCACAGAGCAGTCGGGAAATCCCTCCTCCGGTTCTGGTGCCTTTTCGCTGCCCCGCTTGTCGTCTGGTGAAGGTAACGGGCCTTACCTGTCCCAACGACAGGACCCCCACTCTGCCGCCACCTCACCGCACTGACTCTCGCCGAGGGACCCTGCAACCACCAACATCCTGCCTGCTTTTTCCTCCAACCACGATGATCAATGACTCCATCATAAGGCGCATCAGGTATTTTAACTATCACTCACTGTTTCCCAGGAGCTACTGTCCCCGACCTGTTAGAAAAGCTCCCGGATATGCTGCAGTCACAACCTCCCTCCATCACAGGGATTATTATTCATGTAGGGACTAACGACACCACCCACAGACAGTCTGAAATCACTAAAAATCACTTCTGCAAACTTTTTAATATTTTATCAAACAATAGAAAGTCTGTTTTTATTTCTGGCCCCATTCCCACACTGCACCATGGATCAGACCATTTTAGCTGTATTCTTGCCCTTTCAACTTGGCTCAAGTCCGTCTGCAGCAGCAACAACATTAATTTTATTGACAATTTTAACTTGTTTTGGAGTCGCCACAATCTCTATAAATCTGATGGCATACATTTAAATGCATCAGGTAGCCGGCTTTCAGTAGCAAACCTGATGCATATCATTCAAACCACAACATGCAATTAACTGTTTACATCCCACGACCACTCCCCTCCGGATCCACTCACATCTCCGACCCCCAGTAAGACTATCCAGCACCAGGCTCATTTTTGTCAGCCTCCACCATCTGGTCTGGAATTTCATTCACTACCCACCTTCCCCATTAGGACAATGATCATAGACAGACCTCCATCCATAAAACATACAATTCACAAGAACTCACACCCATGCTCCCTACATTCTGTGGATCAGTCTCCAAACAATAATCCACAGAAAACAAATTACTCACCCATAAATAACTCACCACCTACCCTAAATATGGCCCTTTTAAATATATGGTCACTTGCTAACAAGACTTTTATCATCAATGATCTCATTTTAGATAAGATTAACTGTTTACTTTTTAACAGAGACGTGGGTTGGCACCGATGCACCAGCGGTTCTCACTGAGGCCTATCCGCCAAATTTTAGTTCAGTTTTTTCCATAAGAAAGGGCAGGAAGGGTGGGGGTACTGCTTCCATTTTTTCTTCCTCACTTGCAGTAAAGCAAATTTTACCTGAACAATATACCGCATTTGAGCACCACACTTTTGTCTTTAGCAGCCCCGCAATTTGATGCGTCACAGTTTACAGACCACCTAAATACTGCCCTGTTTTTATTAATGAGTTCTGAGTTTTTATCAATAATCCACTCTTCATATAATTTTATTCTCATTTCCGGTGATTTTAATCTACACACTGTTAAGAAGGGCGACCATATGTCAGAAGATTTTAATGACCTGCTCATGTTCATGAATTTTACTCAACATGTTATGCAGCCGACTCACAACAGGGGACACACTCTGGATCTTGTCATTAGCTATGGCCTGCCCACGAGTGTGTCCTCTGTTGTTGACTTGGCTGTATCTGACCATTACTGTGTGTTTTTTTAACATCACTGGTTTTATGCAACAGGAAACCTCGGTGCGGACTGTGAGGAAGTGCCATCTGACACCTGAGGTGGCTGCTGATTTTATCAAACTCTTACGCAACACTCCCCCAGTTATTTTACCTGTGTCCTGTGATTTTATTGTTGATAATTTTAAGGTAGCCCATCTAGGGGAAGGTAAACCGTGATTTCAAACCTCTGCTGCCTTGCGGCACACCTGGTCACGGGAAAGGCTTCGGGAGTCAACCCTGAGGAAAAATCTGGAGTCGAAGTCCCTAAGGCAGTTCTCTGTTGTGCTCAACATCGTTCTGGCAGCTCCTGCGACGGCGCTGGTGCCAAACTGTAGCAGCCCTGCTGTTCCTTTGGATTCATCAGTGACGTGGAGAGGGGGGACATGCTGCATGGGCAACATCTTGTCCTCCATATCTTCCTGCCCAGGCTTGAATCCTACCAACGCCCAACGCTGGAAGGTAGAACACCGGATCACTGGAGAGGACACTCCAGCTTCGCCTTTGGCGTAGACAAAACACGGGGAATGACAGTTACCGGTTATAAGCCACCGCTCAATTGGCGTAGAGCACGGCGCCAGGGGTTGTTCCCGACGGTGGGAGGGATCATCGGATCTCACTGGACAGCTACCGCCCGCCTCAAGCTGGGCAGCCCCCAGCCAATAAGGTGTTGTCCCGCCACAGCTTGCTTTCCTCATTGGGTGCATGGGGATGAGGAGAAGTCCGAACGGCAGGCTGAGAACTTTCGCACCAGGCAAGACAAAAAAACAAAAGAGACCAACTCTAAAACTGGGAACTTGGAATGTCCGCACTATGATGACAGGACTCGCTGCTAACCTCAAGGACATCAACGACACCAGGAAGACTGCCATCATCAATAATGAGCTGAAGAGACTGGGAGTGGATATCGCCACTCTCCAGGAAACACGGTTGGCTGACGCAGGCACACTGAGAGAGAAGGACTACACATTCTACTGGCAGGGAAAGAGCAGTGACGAACACAGGGAACACGGAGTGGGCTTCACAGTGAAGAACACCTTGCTGAAGATGGTGGAACCGGGCAGCAATGGCTCTGCACGACTCCTCACCCTCCGCCTCAACACCACTCAAGGCCCAGTCACCCTCATCAGTGTGTATGCCCCAACACTGACAGCCACACCAGAGGCAAAAGACGAGTTCTACGAGAATCTCGCAACAACTGTCAGGATCATCCCCAACTCTGAACAACTCATTCTCCTTGGAGACTTCAATGCCAGAGTGGGTGCTGACCACAACTCCTGGCCCTCCTGTCTTGGACCATTTGGCGTGGGCAGAATGAAGGACAACGGACAGCGGCTGCTGGAGTTCTGCACTTATCACGATCTGTGCATCACAAACTCGTTCTTCAAGACCAAGCCCCAGCACAAGGTTTCCTGGCAACATCCGCGCTCAAAGCACTGGCACCAGCTGGATTTGATCCTGACCAGGCGCACCTCACTGAAGAACGTACTAATCACCCGTTCGTTCCAGAGTGCAGATTGCAACACAGACCATTCATTGGTGTGTTGCAAGGTCAAGCTGCAGCTGAAGAAATTCCATCATGCTAGACAGCCTGGAAAGGCACGGATTGACACCAGCAAGATGGCCCAACCAGAACTTGTTGAGCGGTTTGCCTCCACCTTTGAGAAGGAACTTGGTGTACCACAAGAAGGAGAATCTGCAAAGCAGAAGTGGGAAGAGCTGCAAAACACCATCCACCGCACAGCCTTGGCTACCTTTGGGAGGAAGACCTCGAAGTCACAGGACTGGTTTGATGCCAAGTTGACCGAGATGACCCCCGTCATTAAAGCCATGCGCTCAGCTCTTGCCAAGTACAAGAAGTATCCAAACGAGAAGAATCTCCAGATTCTCAAGGCTGCAAGAAGCAAAGTTCAGCAGACTGCTCGGCGCTGTGCCAACGAGTACTGGACTCAGCTCAGCCAAGACATTCAAACCGCTGCCATAACAGGGAACATCCGTGGTGTGTACGATGGCATCAAGAAAACACTTGGTTCGGCTCAGAGCAAGACGGCCCCCCTCAAATCCTCCACTGGGGAGATGATCACAGAAAAGAACAAGCAGATGGAGAGATGGGTGGAGCACTACTCCGACCTCTACTCCAGACAGAACACCGTGACACCATCAGCCCTTGATGCCATCGATTGCCTGCCATCCATGGACAAACTTGACACCGAGCCAACCATCGGCGAACTCAGCAAAGGCCATTGATAGCTTGGCCACTGGCAAGGCACCCGGCAACGACGGCATACCCCCCAACCTGATCAAGCGCTGCAAGACCGCCCTACTGCTGCCATTGCATGACGTCCTCTGCCAGTGCTGGAAGGAAGGTGCCATACCACAGGACATGAGGGACGTCAAGATCATCACCCTCTACAAAAACAAAGGGGAGAGAAGCGACTGCAACAACTACAGGGGCATCTCCCTCCTCAGCGTTGTTGGCAAAGTCTACGCACGAGTTGTTCTCGTTCGTCTACAGAAGCTTGCCGAACGTGTCTACCCCGAGTCTCAGTGTGGCTTCCGCACTGAGCGATCGACGGTAGACATGATATTCTCCATCCGCCAACTCCAGGAGAAATGCAGAGAACAGAACATGCCCCTGTACGTCGCCTTCATCGACCTCACCAAAGCGTTCGATCTGGTCAGCAGAGAGGGCCTTTTCAAGATCCTGCCAAAGATAGGATGCCCATCAAAGTTGCAAAGCCTCATTGAATCATTTCACACCAACATGCAGGGGATAGTGCAGCACGACGGCAACGTCTCAGAGCCATTCAACATACGCAGCGGAGTGAAACAGGGCTGTGTACTTGTGCCAACCCTCTTTGGGATTTTCTTTGCTATGCTCCTGAGGCATGCCTTCAGCACAGTAACAGAGGGAATCTACCTGCACACAAGATCTGACGGCAGGCTTTTCAACCTCACCCGCCTGAAAGCCAGAACCAAAGTACTCGAGGCTCTAATCAGAGACATGCTGTTCGCAGACGACGCTGCAGTCGCAACCCACACACAGCAGGAGCTTCAGACCCTGATGGACCGCTTCTCCCAGGCATGCAAGGACTTCGGGCTTACCATCAGCCTGAAGAAGACTAACGTCTTGGCGCAAGGCACAAAAGCACCACCAACCATCACCATCGACGACTACGAGCTGGAGGTCATGAATCAGTTCACGTACCTGGGGTCCACGATCAGCAACAACCTCTCCCTTGATACAGAGATCGACAAGAGGATTGGAAAATCAGCCTCCACACTCGCTCGCCTCACCACACGAGTGTGGGAGAATCCCAAACTCTCTGTCAAGACGAAGATGGCAGTGTACAACGCCTGCGTCATCAGCACACTGCTCTATGGGAGTGAGACGTGGACAACATATGTCCGGCAGGAAAAGAGACTGAACTCCTTCCACTTGCGCTGCATTCGCCGTATCCTGGACATGTCCTGGCAGGACAAAGTGCCCAACACAGAAGTTCTGTCCCACGCCGGAACTTCCCTCCATGTTCACTCTACTCAGGCAGCGCAGGCTCCGCTGGCTAGGCCACGTTCACCGTATGGAGGATGGCAGAATCCCCAAAGACGTCCTCTACGGAGAACTGGCGACTGGCAGGAGAGACGTTGGCCACCCACAGCTGCGCTTTAGAGACGTCTGCAAGAGAGACATGAAGGCCCTGGAGATCAACACAGAGCGCTGGGAGGACCTTGCAATGGACCGCTCCAAATGGAGAGGCACCCTGATCAGACAGCTCAAGGCGGGTGAAGAGAGACTGACTGCTGCAGCAGATGAAAAAAGGACCCGCAGGAAGAGCCGCCACAGCTCCAGCAACACAGAGACCACCCACAAGTGCGACCTGTGTGACAGGGACTGCCATTCGCGCATCGGCCTGTTCAGCCACAGGCGGTGCTGTTCCAGCAGAGTAAATGTTTAGGATTCTCTTCCATGGTCATCATAGACCGATGGAGGCCAACGAATTTTAACAGTACATTAAGATCTACCACTGACAGAGTTGCCCCAGTAATCACAAGGACAGTTAGGAATCAACCAAAGCCCTCATGGAGAAATAACCAAATCCAAAAACTGAAAAGAGAGCGCAGGATGGCTGAGAGGAAATGGAGAAAAAACAAATTAACTATCAATTACCAAATACTACAGAATAAATTAAAAATATGCAATAATGATTCTAACACACACCCTACGGTGCTGCCTAGACACATCAGTGATGTAACCTGCGGTCATCGGGTGTTTCGGGTCATTATACATCATACACCCTCTCACAGGTGACCCAGCCAGGGTTGATCAAACCCCGACTTGTGTCTAGGTGGCTCGAAATGTCCACGGATCACTCCTTCTGATCCACAGCCATCGTTATGCTCTTTCAGCAGCATCAGTGATGTTCTTCATGGCTTTCTTGTTGAGTCTCCCTCTGATCCCCAACTGCTTGAGGGCCCTGCAGAGTGACTGACCGGCAAAACCTTGACAGCCAGCCTCTATGGGGTAGAGCCAGGTCTTCCATCCCCTACTACGGCAATCACCAACAAGCTCCCCATACTTGGCCCTCTTCCTTTCAAAGGCCTCTTCCATCCGGTCTTCCTAGGGCACAGTCAGTTCCAACAAGATCACCTGCTTGGAAGATTCTGACACAAAAACCATGTCTGGTCTGAGTGTGGTCATTATGATGTTGTCAGGGAATCTCAACTGTCTTCCCAGGTCAACCTTCAGTTGCCAGTCTCGTGCAGTTGCCAGAAGCCCCCCCAATGGGTTTGTGCAATGCTGTGGCTTCTCACCAGCTTTGATGAAGGGTATGGCATGCTTTGCTGGGTGTTGCTGCCTGCTGAAAGAGATCCCTGCACTGACTGACTCTGCTACAGCCTTCAGTACCTGGTCGTGCCTCCACCAATAGCACCCCTCACTGAGGGCTCTCGGGCAGCTACTTAGGATGTGTTCCCGGGAACCTCTTTTCTGGCATAGAGAGCATGAAGGGCTTCTATCAGGCCCCAAGAGAAGAGGTTGGCTGGGCTTGGAAGAACATCATACACCGACTGGATCAAGAATTTGATCCAGTGTGGCTCCCTTCTCCAGAGCTCTGACCAGGAGACTTTACGTTCCATTGCCTCCTCCCGCCTGGTCCATGCCCCCTGCTGGCGCATTCCAACTATCCTGCTGGTTCGTGTTTCCTCCACTCCCACTCTGATTTCATCCTGAACCAACTGACGTCTTTCCTTTCCCTGGACCTTGCTGTACTGAGGTCTTGGGTTGCTCCCAAGGCCTGCCGGCCCTGCTGCAACTGTCCCCACCAACTCTTTGAACTACCAGCCGTGCCTCAGCTGTCATAACCCGAGTGTCGGTTCTGGCCACACTCGGGTCTCATATCTTTTTTTTCCCTGGCTTTGGCAGCTGAGGATTCCTTCCAGCTCCTCGGGCTCTTATTGTGAAGGCGCCCGGGGGAGCTCCCTGCTGTCAAAGTCAGCTGCTGCTCCGCTGTCATTAGGAGCAGCTGTGCCGCGTTGGGGTCATTAGCCGCCAGAGATAAGCGGGTGCTAAATGTTCTCCAACGCGGCAGTCTCTGTTATGTTCTCCTGTTATGTCCACCTGTCACGATCATCTGCTATGATCATCTGTTATATTCAGCTACGTTCTGATGGTGCCCCTATATGCTCAGGTATGTTCCTGTTTGCCTAGCTCATCATTGTTAACGTTGTCGTCTCATAAGGTACGTTTCCTTGAGACTCCACCCTTACTGTTGTCCGTCTGGCGCATCGGGTGCTCCCCGGCTCAGACGTCACCCAGCCACTGTATGTGTTCTGTGTGTGTTCATCCTTCTCTGCAATAAAATATCACTGCAAACTCACTGGTGACTGAGGCGTCTTGTGATGGTCCGTGAGGGCCATCGTGACAGTAGACTGCCGCCTAACGCCTGGAGAAGAGGCGTTGTATTGAGACGCCATTCACCGTGCAGTTTGCAGTAGTGGACTGTTTATTCCAACCTGTCTGAGTGTCTGCAGCGGGGAGTATGTCGTCATCCAGGGGCCGTTGTCGGCGCCTTGGCAGGCAGCAAGCGGAGGTTCTGAAGGAGGTAGACTACACCATCTTCACCGCTACGCTGTTGGATGCTCCCAGCGACATTCGTACATACCTGGACCTAGCCGAGGAGATTCTGGATTCTCTTCCCCGCTTCACTAATCATCCAGAGGTAAGCGTGAGGAGAGATGACATCGCCACCCAGCGTGAGATACTCCGAGGGCTGGAGGGAAATCCTGGCAGGAAGCTGAAGCGGAGGAGACGTCGCCCCTCGCTTCGGGATCCCGCTCCTGCCTCCGTTCCGGCCCGGGAGTTCGCTCCATCTGGAGGTCTTTTCCCATCGGGCATGTCGTCACTCGGGATTCCCCCAGAGGAGCTGCAGCTGACAGCAGACGAGATCTGGGACTGGGTGGCTGCTGCTTGCTCCGCTAGGAATCCTCCAGTGTGTATGAAGCATGTGGTGGCGGCGGTCAGACTGCTGGAGAGGAATCCAGCGCTGTGTGAGTTTCCTGAGTTCGCTGACTTGCTTGCCGCTGTTTCTGCTCAGGAACGGCGATTTCCGGACCTCACCTTCGCCTCACCCCCTACAAGGAACCGTCGTCACTCCGGCTTCCAACCTCGGCTGGAGCCCCGTCTGGATGCTGTTCCGGGTCGCCGCAAGGGCTCAACCCCCCACACAGCTGTCACTCCTGCGCCTCGTCAGAGGGGAATCCCCGCAGCCTCGTCTTCTCCCGGGCCCTCGCCCGCTGTCCCGTCAGCGCTCCATGCCCGACTGACCTCGGCTGTCGCCCCCTCCTCCTCGTCGCCTATCCTGGCTGCTGTGTGTCACGAGAGCTCCGTTTCGGCGAGCCTCATCCCGGATCCGCCTCGAGTGGCCTCATCTCGTCTTCCCAGAGGGCCCTCTGTCGCCATCCAGCGGGGAAAGGAAGGAACGACGTCCCCCACAGCGGGAACCATCTTACCCTTAGGAGAAAGGCAAGTGCATGATAATTTCTCTCCTTTTGACATTGTTTTGCCTTGTCTGACTCCTGGGGGTGGAGTTCGGGGTATGCAGCCCCCCGAGCTCCCTCCACCCGCTGTGGATGAAAGTGTTAACCCTGCTTCCTCTGTGTCTCCCTCCGCTGAGCGGTCCTCGACGTCAGGCCAACGTCGCTGGATGAGGAGGGGGCCTGTGGTTCTGGAGAGCCTGGTTCTGGTTCCGCAGCCACGCCATGGGCGGAGGAGAAGAGCGGACTGCAGCGTGGAGCCATCGCCGATGAAGAAGCGTCCCCGGGGTTCCACGGAGGAGCGGTCCGGTCCAGCAGGGCGAGATTCTCCTGCCACCACGCCGTGCGGGCCACCGGCGTGGACATCGGTGCCGGAGGACTCTCTAGCTGCACGCACCATCATGCCAGCTGCGGAGCCCGATGCAGCTGAGTGGGAGCCTGAGGACGACCTCCTGACTTCTGAGCCCGGATCATCGCAGTCCTGGATGGCGTCAGAACCCGAGCTCAGGCAAGTGCTCTGTTTTATCTTCCTTCTTCACCTTTTAGAGCACTTTTGCCTGTCTCAAGGGGAGATGAGCCGGGTGCAGCCGGCCGCTACATCCAAGCTTATCTCGCCGGGTTCTGGCGCTACCGGTGATCCTGATCCCGGGTTTTCTCTCTTGTGTGAGTCTTCTCCCAGGGTCGCCGGCGAGGGGCTGTTCTTGCCTGCTGCGCCAGGGGTTCCGGTTTCGGGGTTGGAGGTCGAGTCTGGTGCCATGCCGACCGGGTCCACCGGGAGTGCTGTTCCGGTCCAGTTGGGGTCCACCGGGAGTGCTGTTCCGGTCCAGTTGGGGTCCACCGGGAGTGCTCCGGAGGCCCAGTCGGGGTCCACCGTGGGTTTGGTTCCGGAGGCCCAATCGGGGTCCACCGTGGGTTTGGTTCCGGAGGCCCAATCGGGGTCCACCGTGGGTGCTGCACCAGCAGGTCCTAGATTCGGTGAGGGAGCTGCGGATCCCCGGCCACCGGATGCTGGACAGGCTTGTTTCCTTCGTCACCCTCGTTTCCACCGTCATCCTCCTCGTCTCCCTGAGGAGCGCTACCCATCTCCACCTGGGGCCGTTGGGGTCCCGAATGCTCCGCCCGGTTCCCCCTCGTCTCTCCCCTTTTCGGCGGGACCGCCGGCTGCTTCCTCCCAGCGGTTCTGGTGGGCTGGTGTTGCGGGGCGGCCGCCTGAAGGACTGTCTCGTCAGTTTGGTTCTCCGGGCCGGCCCCCCGACCTATTTGTCTTCCTGTGCGGCGACCTGCTCCGGCCGCCTGAAACTCTCTTCTCCCGAGCATGGGACTGGGGTAGGCCGCCCGAACTGTCCTCTCTTCCCCTCCTTGTTCTGTGGCCTCTTGTTGCCGGACGACTCCCCGAACCTTTTGCCCCCATCCCTCCGGGTCTGGACTGCACCCTTCCCGGGTTCCTGATCTCGTCTGTGGGACTGTTGGGGTGTGTGTGGGGGGAGGGGGATTGTTTTGTGTTTTTGTGGCTCACCAGGTTGTTTCTGAGTTTGGTGGGGAGGGGGGGAGTTTCTTCCACCTTATGTCACTCTATTTGCCAAAAGGTATATTGCCTATTTTGAATTTATTGTGGTTGCTCACATTTTTGGGGATTATGTTTTTTTTTTTCTCCCCCTACCTTTATAGCCTTGTTGGTTGTTTGTCTCTCTCCCTCCTGCCAGCGCCCCATCCACCCACCCTAGGGGGGTGGGGGGGGGGCTTGGGTGTTACTCAGGCCGCTCAGAGCTCGGCCTTGAGGGGGAGGTACTGTCATAACCCGAGTGTCGGTTCTGGCCACACTCGGGTCTCATATCTTTTTTTTCCCTGGCTTTGGCAGCTGAGGATTCCTTCCAGCTCCTCGGGCTCTTATTGTGAAGGCGCCCGGGGGAGCTCCCTGCTGTCAAAGTCAGCTGCTGCTCCGCGGTCATTAGGAGCAGCTGTGCCGCGTTGGGGTCATTAGCCGCCAGAGATAAGCGGGTGCTAAATGTTCTCCAACGCGGTAGTCTCTGTTATGTTCTCCTGTTATGTCCACCTGTCACGATCATCTGCTATGATCATCTGTTATATTCAGCTACGTTCTGATGGTGCTCCTATATGCTCAGGTATGTTCCTGTTTGCCTAGCTCATCATTGTTAACGTTGTCGTCTCGTAAGGTACGTTTCCTTGAGACTTCACCCTTACTGTTGTCCGTCTGGCGCATCGGGTGCTCCCCGGCTCAGACGTCACCCAGCCACTGTATGTGTTCTGTGTGTGTTCATCCTTCTCTGCAATAAAATATCACTGCAAACTCACTGGTGACTGAGGCGTCTTGTGATGGTCCGTGAGGGCCATCGTGACATCAGCCTGTTCAACAACTTCATGGGCTTTAAATTTCCTGCCCGTCTTCATCTGAATACCAGCCAATGAGACTTTGATGTCACTAGAGTCTCTGTACAGCATCACTTCTCTTGCCCGGGAAACTATGAATTCCTCTGACAGACTACTGAATGGGAGTTGAAGCTTGTTGTTTCTCCCAAATAAGGCAATGCTGCTGAGGCTGCGAGGCAGGCCCAACCACCTACGCAAGAAGTGGCTGATCTTCTTCTCAAAACCTTCAACAGTGCTCAGTGGAACGTCATAGATAAGCAGAGGCCAGATGAGTCGTGGTAGGATGCCATGCTGGTAAATCCAAGCCTTGAATTTTCCTGGCAACCCTGACTTGTCTATCACTCCAAGCCAGGTTCCTAGTTGATTGCTGGTCTTTTGGAGAGTGGCTGTGTCCCTTAGCGTACTATTGAAAATCTTTCCCAGGCTTTTGACTGGCTTCTCAGTAATTGATGGAATCTGGACTCCTCTGATGAAAAATCTAAACTTATCAGAAACCTTTCCCTTCTTCACAACTAGGGCTCGGGACTTTGATGGTTTAAAGTCCATTTGTCCCCAGCTAATGAGACGTTCAAGGCCTTGAAGGATCCACCTGCAGCCCGAGACTGATGTTGTAGTCACCGGCAAATCATCCATAAATGCTCTAATGGGAGGCTGTCGCACACCTGATCTAGTGAGTGGACCTCTGCACTCCACCTCTGCTGATTTTACAAGCATATTCATGGCCAGGTCAAATAAAATCACTGAGACAGCGCAGCCGGTGATGATTCCCTTCTCTAGCCGATGGAATGAGAATGACACTGTTCCAGAGGTAACTCTCAAGCTGAAGCAGTTATACTGTAGTAATCCATGATTAGGTCTCTGATCTTGACTGGAATGTGATGCCGGACAAGTGAGATTTTCACCAGTTTATGAGGGATTGATCCATAAGCGTTTGCAAGGTCAAGCCACAGTACTGCCAGATTACCATTATCTTCTCAAGCTTCACGGATCAGTTGTGTGACAATTCCCATGTGTTCAATGCAGCCTGCCACTCTTGGAATTCCACCCTTCTGTACAGCTGTATCAATGCACCCATTCCCAAGAAGGAACTCTGTCATGCGACGAGCAATAATACTGAAGAAAATCTTTCCCTCGATGCTGAGGAGTGAGATGTTCCTGAACTGCTCAATGGTGGTTGAGTTCTCCTCCTTGGGAATCCAAACACCCTCTGCGAATCTCGATTGCTGTGCTACTCTTCCCCTTCTCCAGATAACCTTGAATATTTTCCATAGTCTATAGAAGTCTTGGGCACCTCTTGTAGACCACATAGGGTACTCCACTGGGGCCTGGTGCAGAGCTAGTTCGAGCTGCCTTGACAACCTCCTCGGTCTTGCTCAACGATGGCTCCTTAAGGTCAAATGTTATGGTTGGTTCTGGCGGGGCTATCAAGTTACTACATGGACCAAGATCATGCTGTCTTTCAGTGTCACTATAGCTGGTCCTGAGGTAACTGTCAACCTCTTCCTGAGTGCAGGAAAGTCGCCCACTGTGCTTTTGTCCAAGGATTTTCCTAATGAATCCATATGGATTTGCAATAAACGATGCACACTTTCTTGCTCTCTCCTTCCCTCTCCTTCTGTGCCACTCAGCTCGACGGAGGTTAGTGATCTTTTTTCTCATGATGTTACGGAGCTCTACCAACCCAACCTTTTCCTCCTCACTTGCCTTCTTAAACTGACGTCTGAGCACACAGCGCTCTTGCCGGAGCCGGCTTATCTTTCCCTCACGTCGATTTGGTCCACCTGGTTTGGCCATTAAGCGCTGCTCCTTAATTCCAAATCTCTCGACTGCGATACTGATGATTATGGTGCACATTAATTGCAGCTTCCGGTCAGCATCCCCTCTGGATGAAGGCTTCGAGAATCAAATCCACATATTCATCAAATTGGTGCCAGTCCTCCTTCTTGTTGGCAGTAAGCCACTTAACCCATCGGCGTTCTGAATGCCTGATTTGAGGAAGGCTTTGTGGAGCGTGAAGGGACTGGGCACTGTGGGGTGATTCCGGGCCGGGCTCCTCCTGCGTCTCACCAGGTGTAAGACCTGTGCATTGCACCACTTGCCACTTAATTAGGCACTTCATTTTGGCCTGCTGGATCTTCAGGCCATGCAGGTTTTTGCAGACTTTGCCACATTTACACACTGCACTCGTAATCATTTGTCCGTAACTTTGGGTCAATGCCTGTTCATCTGTCCTGGTGGGGTGCTTACCCCCCCCCCCCCCCCCGGGCACCCCTGGGGGTATATCTTCATTGAGCTTTCCGTAGCCGATTATGGGTGCTTCCCTCATGGGAGCTGCAGTTTGGGGAACTAACCCTCCCTGCCCCGGTTACTGTCTTTCCAGTTGTCAGCTGTCTCTCCAGCTGTCGCCACTCTTTTATGGTAGTCATCTGGCCTGTTCCCAGAAGACACAGTCGTCACCAGACTGATTGATTCTAACACACACCTTACGGTGCTGCCTAGACACATCAGTGATGTAACCTGCGGTCATCGGGTGTTTCGGGTCATTATACATCATACACCCTCTCACAGGCGACCCAGCCAGGGTTGATCAAACCCCGACTTGTGTCTAGGTGGCTCGAGACGTCCATGGATCACTCCTTCTGATCCACAGCCATTGTGATGCTCTTTCAGCAGCATCAGTGATGTTCTTGATGGCTTTCTTGTTGAGTCTCCCTCTGATCCCCAACTGCTTGAGGGCCTTGCAGAGTGACTGACCGGCAAAACCTTGACAGCCAGCCTCTATGGGATAGAGCCAGGTCTTCCATCCCCTACTACGGCAATCACCAACAAGCTCCCCATACTTGGCCCTCTTTCTTTCAAAGGCTGCTTCCATCCGGTCTTCCCAGGGCACAGTCAGTTCCAACAAGATCACCTGCTTGGAAGATTCTGACACAAAAACCATGTCTGATCTGAATGTGGTCATTATGATGTTGTCAGGGAATCTCAACCGTCTTCCCAGGTCAACCTTCAGTTGCCAGTCTCGTGCAGTTGCCAGAAGCCCCCCCCAATGGGTTTGTGCAATGCTGTGGCTTCTCACCAGCTTTGATGAAGGGTATGGCATGCTTTGCTGGGTGTTGCTGCCTGCTGAAAGAGATCCCTGCACTGATTGACTCTGCTACAGCCTTCAGTACCTGGTCGTGCCTCCACCGATAGCGCCCCTCACTGAGGGCTCTCAGGCAGCTACTTAGGATGTGTTCCCGGGAACCTCTTTGCTGGCATGACATCAAGAACAGAGTATTTTGCCAACATAATCTCAACCCATAACAATAACCCTAAAATCCTTTTTACAACCACTGACCACTTAATCAACCCAGATATTAATAAAAACACAAACCTGCCATCCAACTCTTTCTGTGAGAGTTTTGCAGACCACTTCAGGTGCAAGGTTGATTCTATTAGATCCAACAATTTCTGACCAGAAGACTGCTTTTAATGGAATCTTGGACTTACCTTTAGCTGAGGAAACACTCGACTGTTTTGCCTTGGTTGATGCTAAGATACTTGGTAGAGTTTTCTCCCAGATAAACTTGACCTCCTGCCTTTTAGATCCGATTCCCACATCACTTTTTAAAACATTTCATGGGTCCTTCGAACATGAGATTTTAAACATTGTAAATTGCTCTCTTCAGACTGATGTTTTCCCCGCTGCCTTTAAAACAGCTGCGGTGAAGCCCCTTTTGAAGAAGAGTAATTTGGATCCTGATATTCTCAGTAACTATCGACCTGTATCCAATTTACTGTTTTTAAGGAAAGTTTTAGAAAAAAATTGTATTCTTCCAGTTAAATAATTTTCTTATTGACCACAACATTTTTGAGAAATTTCAATCTGGTTTTAGGACAAACCACAGTACTGAGACAGCCCTTTTAAAAATCGTTCATGATATCAGGTGTAACATGGACTCCCACAAACTGTCAATCTTGGTGCTGCTGGATCTCAGCGCTGCCTTTGATACAGTAGATCACCACATTTTATTAAGTAGACTCAAACGGACTTCCAGTTATGGCCGCCGTGTAGAAGGACGTGCTTCACTCTACTCTGCTCCTAAAAAAAAAATAAAATAAAATAAAAAAATCGGCAAATAACTCTCTCAATTGGAACAAAACCTATCCTAACGTTTGGGCGAGGACATGCCGGTAAAGCCTAAGGCTGGGAAATCAGGTGGAGGAAAAACTGAATCGCCGAAACAGTCCAAGTTAACGGACTTTCACATCCGTGACGAAGCAGAAAAATCCCCAAATATGGCGGAGGAAGCTAGCGGAGGAGCGGTGACTATTGGCGACGGCACAGGTGCGGTGCTCGCTGCCATTAGTTCAGTGAGAGCAGACTTTTCCTCTAAACTTGACGGGATTATTGCAGCGATAGAACGAATGAAAAAGGAGTTAAGCGACTGTATGGAACGAGTTTCGCAGGTGGAGCTCCGAATTTCCAGTGCTGAGGATGACGTCTCCGGCCTACAATTAAAGGTGCGCACTTTGGAATTAAAAAATAAACGTCTGGAAGATAATGTTCTGGATTTAGAATCTCGGTCGAGACGGAACAACCTGAGGCTGGTGGGTCTCCCGGAGAGAACGGAGGGTCTGGATCCATGTTCCTTTTTGGAAAAGTGGATCCCAGAAGCGCTGAACAATGCAGAGCTGCAGTCATCAGTTGTCTTAGAAAGCGCCCACCGAATTGGCCCACCGAGAGATAACAAGGCATCACCGAGGACGCTGATTATGAAGTTCCTCAGCTACAGAGACAGGATGACGATCTCCAACGCGGTGCGAGCCAAAGGAGAAATTAAATGCCAGGATCAACAGGTGCGGTTCTACCCAGATTTGGCCACAGGAATCCAACAATTAAGGAAACAGTTCGACCCTGCCCGTAAAGAGCTGCGCAACCTTGGGATTCGTCATGGAGTGATTTATCCTGCAAGACTGCTGGTCACATATAAGGGCAGAACCCACATCTTCAAGACCCCTGAGGAGGTGCAGGAGTTCATCAAGAAGATCCAAGAAGAGACTGGTGGGAGCTAAGCATGAACAAAATATTTAAGCATTTGCACAGGCATCTGACTGATCTGAAGCATATAGCAAGTTTACAAAATCGTAATCGGCGGCCTCCGTCGGTCTATGATGACCATGGAAGAGAATCCTAAACGTCTACTCTGCTGGAACAGCACCGCCTGTGGCTGAACAGGCCGATGCGCACCGGTGTTCTACCTTCCAGCGTTTGGCGTTGGTAGGATTCAAGCCTGGGCAGGAAGATATGGAGGACAATATATTACCCATGCAGCATGTCCCCCCTCTCAACGTCACTGATGAATCCAAAGGAACAGCAGGGCTGCTATAGTTTGGCACTAGCGCCGTCGCAGGAGCTGCCAGAACGATGTTGAGCACAACAGAGAACTGCCTTAGGGGCTCCGACTCCAGATTTTTCCTCAGGGTTGACTCCTGAAGCCTTTCCCGTGACTGGGTGTGCCGCAAGGCAGCGGAGGTTTGAAATCCGGGTTTACCTTCCCCTAGATGGGCTACCTTCCCAGGTTGACGAGCCACCATCTACCCGAAGCATCTGGTTTTAAGGCGCCAGAGATCCGCCCTCGCCCCTTCTCCTATTAGTAAAAGCAGTTCCGCCAGGCTTAGAGACTAAACCACACGGGCAGGCTAGGAGTTGGACTTAGTTGTCAGAGGCTTTTCGAGACGCACGCCGTAAGGAGCATTTTATGAGCACTGGGAGCTTAACCCCAGTGCCGCTCCTGGCTATGACAACCTTGGAACCAAATACAAAATATAGATTGTATTATATATTTAAAAAAAACAAAAACCCTATGATGTACATGTGCTATAAAATTTAGGAGTTAAGTTAGGAGTTAAGTTGGAAAACTACAGAAGAGAGTTAATGTTATGTCATTAAAAGCAGTAGAGTTAGGGTGATTGAGAGAAGAAAGAAAGAGTGGTTTTGACTGATCCTCGCGGGTGTGGAGCAGTCAATGGCTATAGCGGGAGACGGAATTTTTTTTTTGATTTTGGGGGGATTACCACGAATGTGGGAAGGGGGAATTTGTTTGTGTGTAGTTTGTAGGATGAATGTTCAACCACTCATGTTTTTGCTTTTCTGTGTGAGCATGTTTACTTTGCGAGGTAATCCCAAACTCCTTATTGATCATAGACCAAAGCGTTAATCTCAATTTAACCTCATGGAATTGCAGAGGTCTACAAAATTTAAAAAAACTTAAACAAGTTATGAATAAAATAAAAGACATGGGTTCAAAAATTGTGTTTTACAAGAAACTCATCTAATAGAGGAGGATGTAAAAAGAATTAGGAGAAGATGGCAAGGAAGTGTATTCACCTCATCATTTTCATCCCGAGCCAGGGGAGTTATGACTCTCATACATAAATCAGTCCCATTTCAAGTGAAAAATGTAATTGGTGACAAATTTGGAAGATATCTAATCATTCAAGGATCTTTGTTATTAGAAAATATAAATTTGGTGAACTTATACGGTCCCAATATAGATGATCAAAATTTCTTTACTAATTTATTCCTTATTTTATCTTCACTTACAGGGCAACATACGTATAATAGCAGGGGATTTTAATTATACATTGAATCCCGGTATAGATAGATCAACAGGACTAGACTGTACGCACAATGGATGCAGGATGATCATTAATCATTTTATGAAAGAACTGAGATTGCTAGATGTATGGAGAGAAATGAAACTACAAGTTAAAGCCTATTCTTGTTATTCTAATATCTACAAGACATTCTCATGTATTGACTATTTTTTGATCTCCACAGAATTAAGGTCCAAGATTCAAAACTGCTTCTATGATAATATTGTGATCTCTGATCATGCACCCTGCTGTCTAATATATGTAGATAAGAAATTGACAAAGGAACCAGGTAGGTGGCAATTTCAGCATAAATGGCTTCAGGATGAGGAATTTGTTAAGTACATAGAAAAACAGATAGATGAGTTCTTTGATATCAATACTACACAAACATCAGCATGTATAAAGTGGGAGTCTTTCAAAGCTTTTATTAGGGGGCATATTATTAGTTATACAGGTTCAAAATCTAAGAAGACTCGAGAGGAGAGAGTCCAATTGGAACATAAAATAAAAATTCTTCAAGAAAAAGTGTATGCAGGAGGTGACCCAAAGTTAGAGAACTTATTACTGATTCTGAGAGCTGAATATGACAAAAAAAAATCAGCGAATAGAGCTGCCTCGAGTCTTCTAAGATTGAAGCAATCTTTTTATGAACAAGGTGAAAAATCAGGAAAATTATTGGCATGGCAGATTAAACAATTAGAATTTAAAACACCAATTATCAGTATTATAAGTAACGGACAGCCAGTTGTAGATCCTTTAGAAATTAATAGTGCCTTTAGAGATTATTATGAAAAATTATATAATGCAAAAAATGAAACTGACTTAACAAAACTAAATGGGTTTTTGGACGGATTATCTATACCGTGTATTCCAAATGAAAACAGGGAGATACTGGAGTCTAAAATTAGTCAAGAAGAAGTTGGGCTAGCCATTGATAATATGAAATCAGGAAAAAGTGCAGGACCAGATGGTCTTCTATAAAAAATTTAAGAATAAATTAATAAAACCATTCTTGGAAATGGTTTTAGAAGCATTTCAAAATAGTAATTTACCACCATACATGAATAATGCCTTAATTATACTGTTGCCAAAACCAGGTAAACCCTCTAATAAATGTGAAAATATGAGACCAATAAGCCTATTAAATGCTGACCTTAAGATAATCTGTAAAATTTTAGCAAGACGACTACAAGAAATATTACCAAATATTATTAACCGAGATCAGAATGGCTTTATAAAGGGAAGACAAGGCTTCCATAATGTAAGAAGACTATTTAATATTATCTATTCTAATAAAGAAGCACCGGATACAGCTCTCCTATCATTGGATGCCGAAAAGGCCTTTGATAGGGTCGAATGGCCCTTTCTTTTTCAAGTTTTACAAAGGTTTGGAATTGGAAATAATTTCACAAAATGGGTTCAGATAATATACAATAATGCTACAGCAGAAATCCTAACAAATAGCAATATTTCAAAATCAATAAATATCAATAGAGGATGTCGACAAGGCTGCCCACTTTCACCTTTACTGTTTACTATGGCAATTGAACCTTTAGCGATGGCAGTACGTTTACATCCACAAATATATGGAATTAAAGTAGGACCAACAGAACATAAAATCTCCCTGTATGCCGATGACATAATTTTGTTTATGTCGAATCTTAAAAAATCAATTCCGACCTTGTTGAATTTAATAAAGAATTTGGGGGAAATATCAGGATATAAAATAAATAAAACTAAATCTTCAATATTAATGCTAAATGAGACCCAGAGAAATCACCCAGCTCCTGAGGTAAATCAATTCAATGTTGTAAATCAGTTTAAATATTTAGGAATCCAAATTGTGCCTAAGCTAGAATTAGTCACCAGTACCAACTATGAAGCCTTAATGACAGACATTAATGAGTTACTTCAGAGATGGATGTCACTACCAATGTCGATGATCGGGAGAATCAATATACTTAAAAGTAATATTTTACCCAAAATACTTTATTTATTTCAATACATTCCTTTATCACCACCTTCAGATCTATTCTCAAGAATTAAAAAAAGTTAGTGGAATTTTTATGGAACAATAGGAAGGCTAGATTACGTCTGTCCTTACTATATTTACCATTTGATCGTGGAGGTCTGAAATGTCCAAACTTTATGTTGTATTACTGGTCAGCACAACTGAGGTCTATGACATATTATTTTTCATCAAATGATCTCCCTCACTGGACTGAAATGGAATCATACAATTTACCGTTACCTCTTCCCATATTCATATACTCAGACTCGGCAAAAAAATTACAGAAACAAGTTAAAAATCCATTTGTAAAGCATATGATCAAAATATGGTGTGAAACCACAAAATATTTAAAAGAACCACACTTACTGTCACAATTTAGCCCAATATGGGGTAATCAATATTTTAAACCAGGGAGAGCGGATGCTGTATTTAAAGTATGGAATTTAAAAGGGATTCAAAAGATTCAAGACCTATATCTGTCATGTTCAGGTAACATAATGTCTTTTGAAGAACTGAGGATCAAATTTAATCTTAATAGAACACATTTTTTTAAATATCTTCAGCTTAGGAACTTTATTCGATCAAATCAAAATAATGCTCTCATCCAGCCTACTTATTCATCCTTGGAAAAAATTTTGACGAAAGATAGTAAGAGAAAGGGTATTATTTCAGAGTTTTATAACTCATTGACACTATTCTCAAGTGAAAACTCACAGAAAAGATTGAATTATTGGAAAGAAGATCTGCAAACTGAAATTTCAGAGGAACAATGGGAATTGGCTTGTACAGAAGCTCAAACCAAATCAATAAATGCTAGTCTTAAATTGATACATTTTAAATGGTTAATGCGGATGTATGTTACACCGGTGGAGTTAAATAGATATAACAAAAACATACCAGATACGTGCACAAAATGTATGGAAAGTAAAGGAACCCTATTTCATTGTTTACGGGAATGTAGAAAAATTAGAATGTTTTGGGAAGAGGTAAGGATAACAATTGAAAAAATAATTTCAAAACAAATCATACTGAATCCTAAATTGTTTTTGTTGGGTCTGTACCCAGAAAAGCATAGCTTTAATAAGAGTGAAAGAGCATTCATAGACCTCAGTTTGCTTAACGCCAAAAAATGTATTGCACTACTGTGGAAAAAGACTCATAGACCAGATGTGACTCAGTGGTTAAGACAGATGTTAACAAACCTTCCACTAGAAAGAATAACATACATACTGAAATCAAAGGAAAATGTGTTTGAGAATATATGGAGACCTTCCATTGATTATGTAAAGAATTTCAACATAACTTTTGAAGAAGAAGGTGAATGATGTGTGTGGACCTTGTAAATTCCAAACTGGTGAATGTATAATATGTATACTTATGTAATGGATTGCCTAGACTAAACAGAGGAGCATTGTTGAAGACCTGTCTTTGTTAGTGGTTGTTGTTGTTTTTTAGTACAATTTTTATTTTTATTTTTTTTATTTTTTTTTTAATTACTTTAGTGTTAGTGTTTGATTGTTTGTGTTGTGTCTGTACAAAAAGTTCAATAAAAAATACTGTGGAAAAAAAAGTAGACTCAAACACCTGGTGGGCCTCTCAGGTACTGTTCTTGAATGGTTTCATTCCCATCTCACAGATCGTCACTATTTTGTAAGTATGGATACATGTTCTTCAACAATCCATGAAATCAAGTGTGGGGTACCCCAAGGTTCAATTTTAGGGCCAATACTTTCTAATCTTTATATGTTACCACTTGGGGATGTTATCAGGAGACATGGCATCAATTTTCATCGCTATGCTGATGATACACAACTGTACATTGCCACGTTTCCTGATGACACAAAACCAATTAATGCCCTTTTGAACTGTATTTTAAATGTAAAGTCATGGATGGCAGAGAACTTCCTACAGCTCAACCAGGGCAAAACAGAAGTTTTAATCATTGGTCCTGAAGACAAGAGAGAAACTTCTACCAAAATTGCTAGGTCTTAAACCTACACATTGTGTCAAGAACTTGGGCATTCTTTTAGACTCTGACTTTAATTTTATTTCACACATTAAAAAAATGTAACAAAAATCAGATTTTACCAGCTTAGGAGTATAAACAGAGTCCGCCCTTTTCTCTCTCTTGCCAACACGGAGGTCTTGATGCATGCTTTTTACTAGTCGTATAGACTATTGTAATGCCCTGCTCTCTGGTCTTCCTCAAAAAAGAATATCACATCTCTAACGGCTCCAAAATTCAGCAGCATGAGTGTTAACGAGGACCAAGGGGCAGGTGCATATTACACCAGTTTTAGAGTCGCTGCATTGGCTCCCCGTGTGTTTTAGGATCGATTTTAAGGATCTCTTAGTAGTTTTTTTTTTTTTATTTAAGTTTTTGTAAAGGGTATACAGGTCATTACAGCATTGCATTGTTAACATTTTCATCGTACGTTCCCTTATATTTTGCTATTTGACAACATTGGTAGAATAGTTATTACAACACCCCCTTTTTTTTAAAGTGAAAGAAAAAGTGAAATTAAAGAGAATTAAATTAAAACAAACAAACAAACAAAAAAAAACCCCGAATAAACAAACAAACAGAACAGCAAAAAACAAACAAACAGAAAATTAAGTAATTAAAAGTAAAAGAGCATCTGAGTAGCTTTGGAACAAAGAGTGGGACCATCATTGAAATGGTATTTGTCAAAGATTAGATCTAATGGAAGACACATATGCTTGGAATGGAAGACACATATGCAATGCTCAGCACTGGGTGTGTTCATATTTATATATCTATATATTTATTCCATCTAGCTACAATGCTCCGCACTGTGTTTTTATATATCTATATATTTATTCCATCTAGCTACAATGCTCCGCACTGTGTGTGTTTATATACTTACATATTTATTCCACCTAGCTGCAATGCTCCGTACTGTGGGTGTTTATATATTTACATATTTATTCCATCTAGCTACAATGCTCTGCACTGTGTGTTTATATATTCATATATTTATTCCATCCAGCTATAATGCTCTGCACTGTGTGTCTGTGTGTGTGTATATATACTGTATATTTTATAGTAATATGTACATATGTATATTAGCTGCTCTTGCTTGCTTGTTTTTTTTTCTTGCCTTCTGATTGTTGCTCTGAGTGTTGCTATCCCTGTACTGTTGCAATCCTGGAATTTCCCCGTTGTGGGACTAATAAAGGCTTATCTTATCTTATCTTATCTTATATGAGATCCAGGGTTGCCAAAAGTTCAAGAACCCATCCATGTCCTGTCTCAGTGCGAATGTCAACTTTTCCATCGAGTAAATGTCTTGAATCACGTTAATCCAATCTTCAGGTGTAGGACAGTCCTTCAGCATCCATTTTTTAGTTAGGGCTTTTTTACTTGCCAATATTAAAACATTGAATAAGTATTTATCTCCTCGTCTTTCCAGTGAGTCCGGTAGTAAACCCAGATACAAAGTTATAAAAGAAAAGGGAACTGTTATTTTGAATATTTTCCCCAATATTGTCTGTACATTGGTCCAATATTGGTGGATAACTGGGCATGACCAAAACACATGAAAATGATTTGCAGTCTTTTCACCACACAAGCGCCAACAGTTCAACCCCTTATGGGTAAATTTGTTTTGTGCAGGTGTTCTGAAAAATCTTACCAAATTTTTCCATCCAAATTCTCTCCACTGCAGGGATGAGGTACTTTTCCATTGCTGTCTATTTAGCTTTTCCCATATTTCCAATTGTAAAGTGAAATTCCCCTCTTTTTCCCATCTCTCTTTTATATATGATGTGTTGTCTCCTTTTAAGTCTTGAAGACCTTGGTATATTTTAGAAATGTATCTGATCCCTGGGATCCCTTTATATGCCATTAAGAAGACCTTCAGAACACCTGACTGGGCCCTTTCCAAATCCTCCTTTTTAAGTATAATGTTTATGTGGTGTCTAAGCTGAAAGAACCTGTAAAGGTCTTGCTTTATTAGACCTTGTTTTTTCAAGTCTTCAAAACTTCTTAAAGTTTGCCCCTTAAAGAAATTGTAGTATTTTATCAGCCCTTTCTCTTTCCACTCTTTAAATCTAGTGCCTGTTTTATTGGGGGTAAAGTCTTGATCATAGGCAATCCATTGCAGAAGTCGATAGGGCTCTTTAGCTTGATTCTCTCTGACTATCTTAAACCAAATTTTTAGCGGGGTCTCTATCCACGGGTTAGTGTTATTCAAGAGTTTAGGTAAGGCATTGTTCCCTATTATCGCCTGTAGGGGGATGTCACTTGTTATTTGGCATTCCATCTCCTTCCATTGTGCAGTGTAGACTGGGTTACATATCTCTACTAAAGTTTTAATTTGTGCAGCTATAAAATAGTCCCTGATATTTTGCAGCGCGAGCCCACCTTTGTCTTTGTTTAGCTGTAGGGTTCTATATCTGATTCTAGGTCTCTTGCCCTGCCATATGAATCTTGAGATCCTTCTGTCTAACTCCTGCCATGTTTTTTTGGGGGGTTCTACCGGTATTGTTTGGAAAAGGTATAGAAGACGTGGGAGTATATTCATTTTGACTACTTCAATTCTTTGTGCAGTACCTAAGAATGGTATCATATTCCATCTTGCTAGGTCAGATTTTATTTTTGTCACCAGTGGATCATAGTTTAGTGTTATAATTTTGTTGAGTTGTTTCGGGATATTGATCCCCAGATATTTCATAGATTCCAGCTCCCAGTTAGTTTTGAGTTCACTTAGTGAATAATGATTTGGGTCATAGTTGAATGTTAAAACTTGGGTTTTATGCATGTTTAATCTGTACCCCGATAAATCTCCATAGTCTGAAAAAACTGAGATTAGTTCTGGTAAAGAAGTGTCTGGTTGCCCTAGGTATATTAAAATGTCATCAGCAAAGAGTGCTATTTTATGTTCCTTCTGATCAAGTGTAATACCTTGAATTTTTTGATTTTGTCTTATCCATTGGCTCAAAGGTTCTATGAAGATTGCAAAGAGCAGTGGAGACAGGGGGCAGCCTTGACGACATCCTCTTTCCAGCTCAAAAGATGATGATAAATTACCGTTAATCCTTATTTTAGCTGTTGGTTTTTTATGTAATGCCTGTATAGTTCTAATGAAGTTGTTATGAAAATTGAAACTGGATAAGATTCTATATAGGAAAGACCAGTCAACCGAATCAAATGCTTTTTCAGCATCTAATCCCAATATGACTGCATTTAAGTTATATTTTTTTATATGATGAATTATGTGTAAAGTGCGTCGAATGTTGTCTTGTGTCTGTCTTTGTCTTATAAAACCTGTTTGGTCTAGGTGAATTAAGTCTGTCATTATGTTTTCTAACCTTTTGGCAAAGATAATGGTAAAAAGCTTATAGTCCTGATTTAATACACTGATTGGTCTGTAGTTGGAGCATTCTAGTTTATCCTTTTCAGGTTTAGGTATAACTGCAATGACCCCTTCTCTCCAGGAGGGGGGGATTTCCCCTGTGTGGAGGACATAGTTAAATGTTTTCAGGAGGAGAGGAGATAGTTGCTGTTTAAAGGTTTTGTACCATTCTGCTGTATAGCCATCTGCTCCTGGGGATTTGTTAGCTTTAAGTTTCATAATTGCTTTTTCCAATTCTTTAGGTTGTATTTCTGACAGTAGTGTTTTATTTTGTGATTCTGTAAGTTGGGGAAGGTGTAATGTGTTTAGGAATGTCTCGGATGCGTTTTTATGTTTTTTGTGGGAGTATAAGTTCTTGTAGTAATTCTCGAAGCTTTTAAGAATATCCTGAATTCTGAATTTTATTTCCTTTGATACTGGGTCTCTGATTTTGTCGATTGCTCTTTCTGTTTGCTGTTTCCTCAATTTATAGGCTAGTAATTTTGCCGATTTACTGCCTGCTTCATAGTGTTTTTGTTTCAGAAATGTAAGTTTCTTCTGGATTTCTATTGTGTAGATCTCATTTATTTGATTTTTAATTTCTTTAATCTTAAGCGAGCCATTATGAATGAGTGTTGTCTTTGTGCTCTTTTTCTAGGTTCTTGAGTTCTGACTCTAGTGTGATTAGTTTTTCTTGCCTCAGTTTCTTTTGGGTTGCCAGTTTTGCAATAATTTTTCCCCTTATTACAGCTTTGCACGCATCCCACAGTATTAAAGGGGATACTTCTCCATTATCGTTTTCTTCCAAATATTTGAAAATATCTGATTCCAATTCATCTTTCAGTGGTCCTTTCAGGACATTTGAATTCAACCTCCAGGAAAATGTATTATTTGTGTATTTTTGGATGTTTAAGTCCATATAGATCGGACTGTGGTAAGAGAGATCCATTAGTCCTATTTTACATGTTTTTACTCTTCCAATGTCTCTATTAAACATAAAAAAGTAATCAATCCTTGAGTAAGATGAATGTGGCGTTGAATAAAAAGTATAATCTTTTACATTGGGGTTGAATTCCCTCCATACGTCACAGATTCCCATTTCTTTTAGTAGCATCCGAGTTTTCCTATTTTGAGTGTTATTTTGATGTGAAGAATTACCTGTTGCATCCCAGTATGGATTCAGTCTTAGATTGAAGTCTCCACCACATATCACTAAACCTTGGGCTTTAGTTATCATTAGGTCGAATACATTTTTATAAAATTTCCATTTAGCCCCTGGTGGTGCATATACATTCAGCAGGGTGATATCTTCTCCCTCTAGCCGCCCAATTACCAAACTGTACCTCCCTTCTTTATCTTTGTGTTCTGATTTTTTTTCAAATGTAATTTTGGTTGATATCAATGTCGCTACTCCCCTCCTCCTCCTCCCTGATTTATATGAAGATGAAGAGATCATTTTAAACCCTTGTCTATTGAGTTTAGTGTGTTCCACGTCTGTTAGGTGGGTTTCTTGTAAAAATATTATTTCTGTTTTGTCTTTTTTCATTTTGCGTAGAATCTTGGATCTTTTAACTGGATTCAGGATCCCTTTTACATTATATGAGGCTATTTTGGTTACACCCTGTTTCTCCATTGTATTTTCTTATTTAGTATAACAGTGTGGTGGCCCTCTTTTTTGCTACTCAGAAACTGAAAGAACATTAAGAACATAAAAAACATTAAGAACATAGTGTACGAAACTTTAAAACAAAAAACTGTCAAAAAAACTTCCTGAGCTGGGGTCTCTTTAAAGACCCTGTAAGAGCCCTGATGGAGTGTAGGCTCTGAGGGAAATTCCTCAAACTCTGTTACGTGTTGAGGGCCCTCTCTTACCCCTGTAAGTTGTCCCATGTTTTTAACGTGAATTTCAGATCCCAATCCGAATTTGTAATGATTTTTTTTTTTTTTTTTATGCCTATACCCTATGAGATTGTGTGCACCCTCCCACCCCCATCACAGCAAACCTTCACTCTTGTACAGTATTTGTTAGTGTGGGGAGAACATGTGGGTCATTGTTACATTTCTATTTTAACAAGATTTTTTTTTTCCTTTAAATTAAGAAGACATTTGTTTCTAATGCTATAACTGCTCCATGAAAGGTTTTACCACATGCTGATTCTGCATCTCCTTTAATGTTTGTTACCTTGTAGGAGGGGGGGTGGAAGTGCAGAATGACTGAAAAGAGAGAAAAAAAACAAAAAGGTCGCTATTCCTTCCTGGAACTGGAAAGCTTATCTTTGTAGCTCTGGGGCTGGGTTTCCCGCTGCTGGCCCGTGGATTTAGAAGGTCTTTGAGTGGACCACGTTTGAGCTCTGATCCTCTCGCTCAGATTCGCTGCGGGTTTAAACACCGTTACCGGGAGCCCTCTTCTCGCCATGTCAGTTGTTGCTTCTTCCGCTGAATTGTAGAGACATGACTCTTCACCGTAGAAGACCCTTAATTTCGCCGGAAATGGCGTCTGAAAGCGTAGATTCTTTTCCTGTAAAACCTTTTTGGCGTTGTTATATTCCCGTCACTTTTTAAGAACCTCAGGGGCGTAATCGTGCTCCACGAAGACTTTTCTCTCATGATGCATAAATCCTTTTTTCTGCCAAGCCCGTCTTACAACCTCTTGTTTTATTTTGAAATCGGAGAATCTTACCAACACTGAACGCGGGTGTGCTTCTGCCGCTGGCTTTGCGGCTAATGTACGATGGGCCTTTTCTATTTTCAAATCGGTGGATTGTGGAATATCCAACTTCTCTCTCAATAAGGATTCCACGCATTCCGCCACTGTGTTGAAACCATCTTCAGCTCCTTCTTTCAGACCGTGAATTCTGATGTTATCTCGTCTCTGTCTTCCTTCTTGGTCGGCTAGCTTAGCCTCCAGCCTTGACTGTTTTCTGTGTAAATCCAGCATAGAATCTTAAAGCACTTTTACTCTTTCTTCAGCTTCCAAGATTCGGTTTTCGGCCTGGTCCAATCTGCTGTTCGTCCTTGTTAGTTCCTCTCTGAATTCGTGAAATTCGGCCCGAAATCGTCGTAATTCGTCATATAGCGATTTCAGGCTAACCTTTTTGTTAGCTAGGCCCAGCTCTTCGTCTCCTGAATGGAGGTCCTCGGGATCAGATTCTGCGGCCGCCGCGCGTCCTGACCTGGGGAATGCCAGTTTCTTCTGTTTGTGGTTAGGCATGGTGTTTTTGTCTTTTGATTTTTATTCTTCCAAAAATCCGTTAAGTCTGATTTTGACGATGTTTTCCTTGGATTGGATCTGGGAGGTTCAGCGTTAAGTTGCTATCACCATGGCGTCCAGACCGGAAGTCCTCTTCGTAGTTTTTAAATGCCTCAGTGGTCTTGGGCCTTATCTATCAGAGCTGCTCTTATCTTATGAGCCCTCGCAGACCCTGAGGTCCTCTGGTACTGGCCTTTTAATGGTTCCCAAAGTCAAGACCAAGACCTTTGGTGAAGCTTCCTTTCACAATTATGGTCCTCGTCTGTGGAACAGCCTGCCAGAGAGCCTCAGGGACGGAGAGTCAATAGATGTTTTTAAAAACAGGCTCAAGACCCACCTTTTTAATTTGGCTTTTAATAAACCTGTTTAACTATTACTGAAATAGTCATTTATGTTCCATTGTTTTATGTTCTTCTTGGTGCCATTTGTTCTTAGATTTTCTCATCTTCTTATTGATGTGTTTAGTTCAGTTTTTAAGTATGGGTTTTTAGTTCCTGTTTTTATGTGTTCTTAGTTTCTTTTTGTACCTTTTTAAATTCTGGCTTTTAACAAACCGCTTAACTGTTATTGAAGTAGTCATTTATATTCCTTTGTTTTACATTCTTCTTAGCTCCATTTGCTTTTAGATTTTCTTATTTTGATGTGTTTTTAGCTCAGTTTCTAAGTATGGGTCTTTAGTTCCCTTTGCTCTATTTGTTCTTAGTTTTACCTTGTATTTTATGTGTTTTAGCCCCAGTGTTTCCTCAGTGTTTCCTTTTGTCAGGTCAGGCATTGGCTTGCTTGCTACCGGATAACTATGAAAACCGGTACTACCTGTCTCATGGGTCGGGCCATCGGCGACTCAACCGGCATCCCTGCCCTTCCGAGGGCGTGGAGGGTGAAACTGGGCATCCTGGCAGAACTAAAAACAGTATCTGCCACAGGTCTGTGGTGGACCACTCCCAGTTACACAGGGTGAGACTGGACATCCTGGCAGATAAACACATCTGTCACGAGGTCTGTGGTGGACTGTGCTAGTCAGTGCATTGTGACATGCACTACACATAAAGAGCAGAGATAAACAAACCTATTATCTGGTCAGTCACTGCAACAGATACTGGAATCAGTTTGTCTTGGCTTGTCTTTGCCACTGATAATACCTTTATCTGCCAAGAATGTGCTGCTAGTCCAGCAAAAGCTAGCAGTACTCAAATACTTTGCAAGCAGTTTCATGAAATGGTCAATCAGAAAGTAACTCATACCGGCTCGGATGTCGCCCGGGCTTACAAGGTCTGCGCTGATCTGTTCACACTCCGACAGGCAGCAAAAAGTAAGCTAGGAGCAGGAAGACAAAAGAAGAGGAAAACAGCAGCCTTGTGTGTAGCAGAATGGAATGTATGCACTCTGTTGGATGGAACAACATCACAGCGCCCAGAAAGACAGATCGCGCTTGTGGCCCTGGAAATGAACAGGTACAATGTAGACATAGCTGCACTTAGTGAAACAAGATTGCCTGGATATGACAGCTTGCAAGACCATGGGTACATCTTCTTTTGGAGTGAGAGATCAACTCAAGAAAGGCGAGAAGCAGGAGTGGGCTTTGCAGTTAGAAAGGAGATAGCAGCAATGCTTGATGAGGAACCGGTGCCAATCAACAACAGGATAATGACTATGAGACTCCCACTACAGCGGAAGATGTATGCCACACTCATCAGTGTATATGCCCCAACAATGACCAACACAGAGGAGGTGAAGGAAGAGTTCTACAGTGATTTACGTGACACTATCAGGCGTGTACCGACTGATGACAGGCTGATACTAGGAGATTTTAATGCCAGAGTTGGTTTGGACACTGAGAAATGGAAAGGAGTGCTAGGCAGTCATGGAGTAGGCAAGTGCAATGCTAATGGAGAACTTCTACTCGCACTATGTTCAGAGTACAACCTTGTGATAACCAACACGCTATTTAAGCACAAGGACACACACAAGAAGACATGGATGCACCCAAGATCCAAGCACTGGCACTTATTAGACTACATCATAGTCAGGCATAGAGACATAAGGGGTGTATTGGACACCAGAGCAATGAGAGGCGCGGACTGTGGTACTGATCATGTTATGCTGAGATCTAGATTAAGGATTTGCAGAGAAAAACAGCACTGCAGGACGAGTGCGAAGCCACCACGGAAGCTAAACACTAGTGCACTGAAAGGCCAAAAGAAGCAGGAAAAACTTACACAGGAAATGGATGAAAACTTGAAAGACTGGGACAGCAACAACTCAGAGAATGACATAGAAAGAAATGGGCAACACTGAAGGATACGGTGTATCAGACTGCGAGTGTTGTATTAGGCCACCCTGAGAGGAAACATCAAGATTGGTTTGATGAGCATGATGAACACCTGAAGAAACTACTAGAAGCAAGGAATACAGCTAGGCAGGAAAACCTACAGTGTAACACAAGGTCGAAGAAGAAGAAATACTCAAAGGTTCAGAGTGAGCTACAGAAGTACACCAGAAAGATGAAGTCCAACTGGTGAGATGAAAAAGCGGAGGAACTTCAAACTGCAGAAGACAGGAAGGACATGAAAACATTCTTCACAGGTTTGAGAGAAGTCTACGGCAAACGCACTTGGAAACGCAACCAGGGTAGACCAAGGCTCAGATTTAAAGACACTGTAAAAAGAAACTTGAAGAAGTTTCAATCAACTTTATAAAGCACTTTAAAAGCAACACTCGCTACACAAAGTGCTGTACAGCATGAGAACATAAAAGCAGGGCACTAACACAAAAGGCGCCAACACAAGAACCACAGTAAAAAAAATAAATAAATAAATAAATTCATAAATAAAATAAATAAAAATCCATTTCATTCAATAAAATCAATGTCTCATACTGGGTTGAAGGCCAGGGAGTAAACATGTGTTTTAAGACACGTTTTAAAAATGGACAGTGAAGGTGCTTGTCTAATGTCCGGGGTAAATCATTCCATAACCTGGGGGCCATGACCGAAAAGGCTCTGTCCCCTCTGAGCTTGCGCCTCGCCTTTGGTACCTCCAAAAGCAGCTGTTCAGCTGACCTAAGGGACCGGGTGGGAGCATAGGGATGCAGAAGCTCAGAGCGGTAGGGTGGAGCAAGACCATTGAAGGATTTAAAAACAAAAGAATTTTAAAATGAACTCTAAAATACACAGGCAGCCAGTGGAGTGAAGCTCAGATGGGTGTGATGTGATCTCTTCCACGTGTACCTGTTAAAAGACGAGCAGCGGCATTTTGAACCAGCTGCAGACGGGAAAGAGATGACTGGCTGACACCGGCATAAAGTGTGTTACAGTAATCCAGCCGAGATGAAATAAAAGCATGGATTACTGTTTCCAAGTGTGGTCTAGAGAGAATGGGTTTTACTTTTGCTAAACGCCATAGATGAAAGAAGCTGGATTTTACCACAGAACGAATCTGCGTGTCTAATTTAAAATCATTGTCCATGATAAAACCAAGGTTCCTAGCTGTGGATTTAACATAAGGAGTAAGGGGGCCTACATACACAGGAAGGGACTCACAGGGGCGACTAGGTCCAAACACCATCACTTTGGTCTTCTTATCATTAAAATTTAGGAAGTTTAGGGCCATCCAAGACTAAGTCTTCAATGCATGCCAGGAGTGAGTTGACTGATGAGGCAGCTTTTTGTCTTGGAGGGACATAAATCTGACAGTCATCAGCATACAGGTGGAAAGAGATACCATGCTTTTTAAAAATGGAACCCAGTGGAAGTATGTACAGTACAGAGAAAAAAGCATGGCCCCTAGAATTGACCCCTGTGGGACCCCGTAAGGCAGAGAAGCAGAAGAGGATTCAAACCCAGACATGCTAGCTTTAAAAGTCCTGTCTGACAGATAGGATCTAAACCAGTTGAGAGCAGTGCCACAAATGCCCACTAGGTGCTGCAAACGGGAAATTAAAACATGATGGTCCACTGTGTCAAAGGCAGCAGTTAAATCAAGCAGCACAAGAACAGCATATTCACCTAAATCACATGCCAAGAGAATATCGTTAAAAACTCTTAACAAGGCTGTCTCTGTGCTATGAAGAGCTTTGAAACCAAATTGAAAAATCTCCAAAATACCGTGTTCATCCAGAAAACATTTCAGCTGCATATAGACAATTTTCTCTCAAATTTTTGAGAGAAATGGCAGCTTGGAAATAGGCCTAAAATTTGCCAACATGGTATGATCGAGACCAAGTTTCTTAATCAAGGGCTGTACTACTGCATGTTTAAAATTTGCAGGAACCACACCAGATGACAGGCTGCAGTTCAAGATGGCGAGAACTGACTGGCCTATACTGTGAAACACCTCTTTAAAAAGTCTAGGAGGGACAGCATCACAGGGAGACCCTGGGGGCTTAATGTGGGTAACCACATCCTCTAAAAATGAGAGTCACAGGTTCAAACTGATTAAAAACAGCAGAACAAGGGACAGAAACAGAGGGATCAGAGGCAGGAGCTGAGATGAGAGCCCTGGTGGTGGCCACCTTATCAATAAAAAAGTTCATAAAATCATTGCATAACTCAGAGGAGGCCTCCAAACAGTCAGTCTGTGGGGTATTAAGAACAGAGTCAATAGTGTTAAATAAAACATGTTAATTATGACAATGAGATAAAACAATACTAGCAAAATATTTGCTTTTTTCCTGCTTGACGGTATTTTGATACTGATGCCAGCAGTCTTTTAAAATCTGCAGTGACACCTGCAGTTTGCCCTTCTTCCATCTGCATTCAGCTCTGCGGCACTCCTGTCTGACTGCACGAGTTCTGTCATTGAACCACGGCTCAGGTTTGGATCGAGGCTGCTTAGTTTTCAGTGGAGCCACAGAGTCCAAGATGGTTTGGCAGGAGGAGTGAAACCACGAGCTGAGTTCCTCCACAGATGAGATGGAACCAGGAGGGACACAGAGATGGTCAAAGGCAGTGGAGAACCGACCGGCAGTGGAAGGGTTAAAAACCCGGCAGCGCTGAGCAGGAGCACGAGTTTTAGCTGCAGTGCGTGACAGATCAGCCTCAATTAATACAGGCATATGGTCGGACAATACAGTGTCACAGATTTCTAAGTTAAAAACAGACAAGCCATACGAGAGGACAAGATCTAACGTGTGTCCGTGCTCGTGAGTAGCACCACCAGTCACGGACTGCACCAGATTTAGAGAATCAATGAGATTTAAAAAGTCTTTCACCAGCGGCTTATCAGGACAACACACATGTATGTTAAAATCTCCAACGATAAGAACACGATCATAATTTGTAACAATACCAGCCAAGAAATTGGCAAAGTTTGACATAGACAGGAGTTCCTGGCAGTGGAAGGCTAAGGACAGAACTGTGTGGAGGAATCTGATCAGACCTAAATGAAACAGTCATTGTCGCCCACGACAGACTGCTCAGTGGGGCCCCTCATGCCGGATGCTGCCTGGTCTGTCTGCAGGGGTGTTGGTCTCGTGGGTCGCTCTAGCTTGGGCGAGTGGGGGCTTTATACCACTGCCTACAGCTGTGGTGTGGGCCCCTGCCTGTCCTGGTTGGGGCGGCCTTTGTGCTACCTTCTGTGGTTACGGGCTGTGTGGTCACCCAGCATGGGGGACTCCACAGGATGGTTGCTCCTTCACATGGTGCCTCGGTGCCAAGCAATGTCTCTTATTTTATATGTGTGTAAGAGAATTGGGGGTGATGTATGTGCCTGTGTGTTGTGTTTGTGGGTATGTTTGTGGGAGGGCTGGAAGGGGTGGGGATGCATCGTGTAAAATATGTAACTAAATGTGTCTATTGTTTTTATCTATGTAAAGCACTTTGCACAGCATCTAATGTTTAAAAAGTGCTATACAAATAAAGTTTGACTGATTTCACGCGAGTTGACGTGATCGCAACATCGCAAAATCCTGGAGGGACTAATTAAATCTTCAGTATTATGTTTTTCTAGTCAAATTTGCTGTGTTTCCCTTCCTTGTTTTGTCCAGGGAACACTGTGGTGTCATGCCGCATATTATTCAATCAGCATAGTTGTGACATTGTGTATTATCCAATCAGCATGGCCGTGATGGCCGCATATTATCCATTCAGCACGGAGTCATTCCGACACCCCACACACATTGAAGGACACGAAGAGACAGTGGTAACAGAGTGGTGGCTAAACTTTTGATAAAAATTACATATTTTGACTGAGTGACTCCATATTTGGGAATGCACACCCTCGTAACCTCAGCAGAATCAGTATCAGATTTATTGCCATTGTTCATGTAGTACACAAACTAGGAATTTGTCTCGGTGCAATGCTGCAACATTAAACATGATAAGATAAAAGAATAAAAAACTATACATGCAATAAGTGTAGAATAAGAATGAGTAATACTAGTCAAAACAGTTTTTAAATATATTAGCGAGCAGCAGATATTGTGGAGTACCACATAGTGCAGTCGGTAATGCAACAGAAACAGTGATGATTGACATGAGTCTGGTTGAGCTGCTGTACATAGTGCACGAGAGTCAATAAGTCACTTAGTCACTTAGCAAAGCACTTTTAAAATCTTAGGCCAGTCTGACGAACGGTTCAAGAGATATGCATGGAACAGACAAACACACAGTGATTTCTTGCATTTATAGAGAGATATTGGACCACTGTGGCTGACATTTGTGTTTGGAAATATCATAGTTACATTTTTTTATATACCAAGTGTCTCAGTGGTCATCTGAATTTGGTCTTTGGAGAATATTTATAGATTTTTTTTCCACACCAAATAAAGTACTGCATTGATATTTTATCTGTGGGATTTCATTCTTTATAAGGCACAAGAAAGTCTCTTTACCTCAGAGTTCAGTGTAAAGTGACGAATCCTAGTGCTGACTGCACAGATGAGGTCTGGTTGGAGTCCACTTCTGCCTTTTCATGATCAATCCACTGGTCCAGTCTGTCAGGATCATGCCAAGAAAAACTGACAAATACAAATAAAAATGCTTAATTACGCAACATGCATTTGTTTTATTTCATGTAAAATGACTGTGAAACACACTACATGCATAATTTCTAAGCAACAAAAATATTAAAAAAGAAAAGCCATTTTTGAGCACTCTGCTGTATAATAGTCTCTTCTACTCCCCATCATGTCCTGTGTTTTGGCTTTTAACTCAATCCCAGTTTTAAATGCATCCAAATTATCAACATTTCTATAAGCATAGCAACATACATTCAGAAGTTACACACGTGAGCAGTTAATCTGGGTAAGAGTATTTTACAGGGTATAAAAGACAAATACTTTTTAATATCTTCTTAAGGTCATGATTAAATATAAGACCATTTGTGAAATAGCTAAAATTTAGTGAGGATATTTCAAATATTTTTGTCTGAATGTTTACTAGAATTTAAAATTATTTAAGATTAGTAATCCACTTCAATATAAAAACAGGATATCACAAGATAATTGTTACTTGCAAATGTGCAAACCGTTAACTATCCCCCACAAACATTATTCTTGTTTTTTTCATGGAAATTTTCATCTTTATTCTTCTGAATGGCATTTTCCACACAATTTTATGACTTTCTAGATAATCTGCAGCATTTTCTTGTAACGTTGGCCTGTTTTCCTCATATATTCGAGAATGTTTTGTTGCAAATTTGCATCTTTTTTCATCCCATTAACTGACTTTTTCTCCTTTTATTACAACGATTTTACTGTACAAATCACACACAAAAAAAACGGCACCAGACCAGACTACAGAACGAGCCCATTTATTTAAAGGATTAATTGCTATTTTAACAATAAATAAGCCTTAAATTTTGGATAAACAAATTCAAGGCTTTTAACTATTGTTTTATTATACTGCACATAAAATTAAACAGAACTGAGTTAGCATCTTTTGTATAAAAGGTACAGTGGGGAAAAAAAGTATTTAGTCAGCCACCAATTGTGCAAGTTCTCCCACTTAAAAGATGAGAGAGGTCTCCAATTTTCATCATAGGCATACCTCAACTATGAGAGACAAAATGAGAAAAAAAAAATCCAGAAAATCACACTGAAGGATTTTTAATGAATTAATTGGTAAATTCCTCGGTAAAATAAGTATTTGTTCACCTACAAACAAACAAAATTTCTGGCTCTCACAGACCTGTAACAACTTCTTTAAGAGGCTCCTCTGTCCTCCACTCGTTACCTGTATTAATGGCACCTGTTTGAACTTGTTATCAGTATAAAAGACACCTGTCCACAACCTCAAACAGTCAGACTCCAAACTCCACTATGGCCAATACCAAAGAGCTGTCAAAGGACACCAGAAACAAAATTGTAGACCTGCACCAGGCTGGGAAGACTGAATCTGCAATAGGTAAGCAGCTTGATGTGAAGAAATCAACTGTGGGAGCAATTATTAGAAAATGGAAAACATACAAGACCACTGATAATCTCCCTCGATCTGGGGCTCCACGCAAGATCTCACCCTGTGGGGTCAAAATGATCATGAGAACGGTGAGCAAAAATCCCAGAACCACACGGGGGGACCTAGTGAATGACCTGCAGAGAGCTGGGACCAAAGTAACAAAGGCTACCATCAGTAACACACTACGCCGCCAGGGACTCAAATCCTGCAGTGCCAGACGTGTCCCCCTGCTAAAGCCAGTACATGTCCAGGCCCGTCTGAAGTTTGCTAGAGAGCATTTGGATGATCCAGAAGAGGATTGGGAGAATGTCATATGGTCAGATGAAACCAAAATAGAACTTTTTGGTAAAAACTCAACTTGTCGTGTTTGGAGGAGAAAGAACACCACATCTACTGTGAAGCATGGGGGTGGAAACATTATGCTTTGGGGCTGTTTTTCTGCAAAGGGACCAGGACGACTGATCCGTGTAAAGGAAAGAATGAATGGGGCCATGTATCGTGAGATTTTGAGTGAAAACCTCCTTCCATCAGCAAGGGCATTGAAGATGAAACGTGGCTGGGTCTTTTAGCATGACAATGATCCCAAACACACCACCCGGGCAATGAAGGAGTGGCTTTGTAAGAAGCATTTCAAGGTCCTGGAGTGGCTTAGCCAGTCTCCAGATCTCAACCCCATAGAAAATCTTTGGAGGGAGTTGAAAGTCTGTGTTGCCCAGCAACAGCCCCAAAACATCACTGCTCTAGAGGAGATCTGCATGGAGGAATGGGCCAAAATACCAGCAACAGTGTGTGAAAACCTTGTGAAGACTTACAGAAAACGTTTGACCTCTGCCATTGCCAACAAAGGGTATATAACAAAGTATTGAGATGAACTTTTGTTATTGACCAAATACTTATTTTACCGAGGAATTTACCAATTAATTCATTAAAAATCTTTCATGTGATGTTCTGGATTTTTTTTTCCTCATTTTGTCTCTCATAGTTGAGGTATACCTATGATGAAAATTGGAGACCTCTCTCATCTTTTAAGTGGGAGAACTTGCACAATTGGTGGCTGACTAAATACTTTTTTGCCCCACTGTAACTGAAGGCTAACTGGCTAGTTAGCCATAATAATATGTTAAGTAAAGGAAGAACTGCACTTACCGGGAGAACGGGAGACCATAGACGTCCTGTTATCAATGCCGCTTGCAGAACCAGTGTATCCACCTTATTCCTGGGGGTGCCCCTGTAAGAACGATTATGGGCAGAGCTTCCGGTTTCAGCTGACATAGTGTTAAATCAGTCAGTAAGAGTGGAGTAGGAGGGGCATTTAAAATAGCGTTTTTAAAAGTTTTTCAAATTTATTTTAATATATAGTCCACATACGCGTTTTGCACTCAAGTGGCAGCTAATTTCACCTCTTCTAGTTTTTGTATTTTTTGAATGTTTTGGCGTAGTTCTGGCACTTGCTGGTGTTAGTGGTTGTACCAATAGACTGGATAAATGGAGACTTCTCACCAAACAGTGACAGACAACAGCCAAGCATGGTGTGGCGTATGCCTGCTCTAAGGTAAATTTGATTATGTCCAACATATTTTAACAAAATGCAGCTGACTTTATTGCGATGGAGACGTGCTGGTCTGAATGCGCACCACATCATTATGAGTACAGGCAATGAAAAGTCATAAATCATGACTCTTTGTTTGGTAGTGGCAAAGTCCTGGGAAAACCCCATGAGTGCCTGGCATCATTGGAAAGCTTAGAAATTGTACTTTCTAAAAATACCTATATTTTTGCAGAAGACGTAACTCCCGATCAATCGATCGCGAGTTTTCAACCTAGCTAAAATATAAACAAATCATCTTTTTCTGGGTCAGTTTTCGCGCACTTCCTACAAATTAAATATCATTTTGAAGATCTTTCAATACAGAATATGGAAATAACGTTACATCAGTTTTAAAAATGTCCTCAAAGTGACTCTTTGCCAGCATGGGTCATTTGTTTATAGCGTTAGCATCTTAGCAACGGCACTAACTAACGGAGCTAAAATCTACTAGGCCACTTTTTAAGGTCATCTTCCCATCCCTCGATAGTCAAGGGAAGTGGTATGATTATATTACTGTTTTGAGGTGCAAGAGGCCGTGTTCCCGCATTTTTGATGCTGAAGTCATTGTTTTTGAATGAGGAAAAGTGTCCCGTTTCAGTGACAACCATATGTTCTAAACTAGCACTGGAAGTTGCTACCATAATTCACGCAAGGCATCATGGGGCCTAGGAATAAGGTGGCTACCAACCAATAGATATTTTGAATATTTACCTAATCCATCTTATTCCTAGGCCCCATGATGCCTTGAATGAATTATGGTAGCAACTTCTGGTACTAGTTTAGAACATAATGTCACTGAAATGGGACACTTTTCCTTGTTAAAAAACAATGACTTCGGCATCAAAAATGCAAGAACATAGCCTTTTGCACCTCAAAAACAGTAATATAATCATACCACATCCCACGACTATGGAGGGATGAGAAGATGACCTTAAAAAGTGGCTAGTAACTCCGTTAGTTAGCGCCGCTGCTAACATGCTAATGCTGTAAACAAAAGCTCAGATATAGCAATGTCTCCACCACAATAAAGTCAGCTGCATTTTGTTAAAATACGTTGGACATAATCAAATTTACCTGTGGTAGAAATGTTTAAATAGGATTAGGATATATGAAGTCTCTCGCACTGCTCCACGCTGAACATAAAAGATGTGGGTTAGCTATGCATGCACACACCACTTATCGCTTAGCAAACGAAGGGCTGCTTTTGCTCACACATGGGGGGGGGGGGGAGGTGAACTTGTGTTCAGGGTTGCGACTAGAAATAATGAAGTCAGCGATCCTGAAGAAGAGAGCCATTGTTCAGCAGGATGCACCTGGCCAGGCAACCTTGTGGGGAAGAAGACAACTGATTGTGTCAGCATTCCTGAAGAAGGGAGCTACTGTTGGGGCCTGGGGAACGCCCCAGACCAGAAGAGATATGTACTTGAATCTATTGTTTATCGGGGCTGTCGGCAAATTGAGCTGAGACAGGCTCACTTCTGTGATATTCACTGCATGCTTCAAAAAAACAAAAACAAAAAACAGAGATGTGAGAAATAGAACTTCTCATGTGATATTTGATTTTCTGGTGTATTTTAAAAAATGGTTTTGTGCTAACTGTCCAATTCCTGAACACACTTTTACAGAGAGAAGGAAAAAGAGTTTTTACAACCTGGTGACCGCCGACATGATTGGCCAGTTTGCAGGCATCGGAGGTGACCGGACGAAAAGCTTTTCATCCGTCTATTGCAGACAACTCTGGGCCGACCCATTTTAACAAGGTGAGCAGGGAACCTTTTTAAACAAATCTCTGTAGGCTTGTCTGCAATATTCAGTGTAATTAAGTCTTTTTGTCATAATTGTAATTTTACAGAAATTAAGAATTTGATAATTATAATTGTTAACAGAAATTTTAGATTTTTAATGTCATTTTTTGAAAAATCAAGAACATGCAGAGAATATTTTAATCATTTACATTTTAAGATAGTAAAATGGTAAATGGTAAATGGCATTCACTTATATAGCGCTTTTATTCTCATCTCTTGATGACCAAAGCGCTTTACAGATCCTGCAATCCACCCATTCACACACACATTCACACACTGATGGTGGTAGTATGAATGAATTGTTTGGTTATTAATACATTTTTATGGTCAGATTAATAAGCTGCCCTTTATGGGGAAGAAGTATCAATATTGAGTAATATGTGAATGGAAATAATGGGCATTTAAGGAATTTATGACATAACACAAGAATCTTAAGTAAAATCAAATAGCGAGTGAATTATGTCATAAGAAATCCGGCACAATGCAAGAAACTTAAGTACCACCAAATAGTGAGTAATTGTGTTTGGTCAGTTTGATAAAATCAGTCAGACTGATCTCCATAAAAAAGTTATCAATGGTTTTGATTTTAGACGTAAAGTCAAGGTAAATAGCCTCTGTTATGGAGTTAAGCTGTTGAAAAACCCATAGTAACGAGCGGCAAAGAGAAAGACACACAATCACACAATTGTTTCTGTAGATATTGTGTATTCCATGCATGTTGACATTGTCTCGTCTCTGTGAATATTATGGGGATAAAATGTGTGGGTGGTTAACCTCTTATATCCCACTTGAAGACACGAAGAGTGGTGTAGGGTGAAGGGGTTAGCCCTGATCCTAAATTCCCATTTCTGGTTGTCTGGAATAAGAGGCAGTGCAATTGTGAGGGTTGGAATAAAGGCAAAAAGCCCCCTGGGAAATGTAATATTTTTTTGTTCCACCAGAAACAAAAGATCCTGTTTCCACTATAATTCTGAGTTGACCACACCCGCTTGGAATCAACAGGAGATGAGTAGAAGCCTGATGTGGTCAGAATTGTAGAAAGGCATTCTAGGATCTGGAGTTTGGACCTCAGGGCTGTAAATATATGCTAATTTTTGCTCCCCATAGTTTGTATTGGGTACGTGATAGTATGGCATTGTCAAAACCATTTTCTACTGTGAAGGAGATATGTGAGAAAATAGAGAAGGCGATTGAGAGGCAGACAGATGTGTCTGAAAGAAAAAGGGAGGTGAGAAAGTTTCAGAGGGTGGAGGACATGCAGAGCCAGGGATTTTTTTCCAGGGTCAGAAAAAAACATGCCTCAGTCAACCAAACTGGTAGAAATTCTGCAGATAATCATACAAAGTCATCTCACTGCAAATTATGTTAAAGCAGGAAATCCTAAATTTGGAAAAATTAAAAATAGATTGCAAGAAACAGAAGAAAACAACTAGGGCTATGTGCTTCATCCCTAAAATAGTAGCTGCATTGAAGGAAGGTCAGGTACTGATAATCGATTCTGGGAAGGTGATCTTACAGCTATTTAGGCAAAAGGAGGACAGTGACAGACCACCTCATTATGAGGAGGTTGCTTCATCTCCTTCAACAGCCCCTCCAGCTTTTTGTGTGTCACAGTCAAGTCCATATGCAGAATGCATGAGCCTGCTGTCGAAGCAGATGCCTATGAATGAATGAATCTTTATTTCAGATAGATTAAAAGTGCTTTAACATATGCTGCCTTTCACAGCATACTGTATGTTCAAGAAAACCATGATCTGATAAATGCAATAACAGGAGTGCTTCACATGAGGCCAATGCTGACCGTAGCGGACAGCAAAAAGGCTGCAGACACAGTACATCAGGTTATTAATCACCTAACACCTACGGCGCCATCAGGCCAACATAATCACCTTTATGACAGGCAGGAGGTAGAGGAGGTGGCGACCCCAAACAAATCAGGAGTAGTTACCACCTCTACCCCTACAACAAGCCAAAAAGCAGATAGAGGCACTGTTGACACCTATTCACGTGAGTTTAATGAACACTTGAGCCAGACTTTAACTAGGTTAGGAAACATGTCAAGCATTGGTGAAGGAGCCACCCCTAGGAAAATAACTGATTACACAGATAAAGCACTTACAGGCACATCAAAACAGTGGGCATATGATGATTATGGTGTGACAATTGCAAATCTGACCGAAAAAGCACCACAGTGCACACATTTACAAGTAGGTGCCAGACCTAAGGTAGATTATAGGAACACACCCATGATGGCTACTGAAACTGGGGCAGCACAATATTTCGAATGGTCCTTTAACCCCTTGCACTCCGGGCAATTTTCCTAAAAACGCCAAAAAATAATGTGCCCAAAGTAAATCGAAAGCTGTTATTCAACCCTTTGCAGCATCATCATGGGGTTGGTCTCATTTAAAAGAAAGCACTTTGAATTTTTTGGCAAAAAAAAACATGATCTCTCTAAGTGCTCCGGCCACTGAGTTACAGTCATCTAAACATAGTGAACTTGAAGAAAATAAATTTGGCCTGGGTGTTTTTTTGGATACAAATGCTTGCAAATAACACACAGCTTCAGATCCGGGCTGGAAAATGCAACAGAAATGGAGAACCAAGTGTTATCCAGCTGAAGTCCAAATTTTGTAACAATACCACAAAAAATGAATATATTACAGTGATCCCTCACTTATCGCGGTTAATGGGTTCCAGAACCGACCGCGAAAAGTGAAAAACCGCGAAGTAGCGTCACCCCTAATGACGTCACCCATAAATAATACGTACGTTCATTCTCTCACTCTCTCTCTCGTGTGATACGTGTGTGTAAGTGTACATACATACGTAGATGTAATAAAGTGTACATAAATATGTTTTTAGAACTCTTTTATTCTTATAACAAGATACGTAACTCAAGATGAAGATGATTTACTGCACAGGTTAATGAGAGCTTTACTGCTCCTCAGGTGACGCCTCATCGTCAGGTGCTAGAAGCGCAGGATCGTCGAGGGCAGCTTTCGATAGAGCTGGAGAAGCTGCAGGAGGCGGCGTAGTGGCTCGACGGGAAGACTATTTCGCACAAAATGGCACAAGAGAACAGCAAAAAGTTCTACGCGGCGAGACTAAGCAACACGAGCGATAAAGAGCAATGAATGCGGTCTTCCTTCGCTGCATTGGCGCTCGGCAGGGACAGAAGCTGGGTGAAACGTCTCGGCCAATCAGCTTGCGAGATTCCCGAGCCAAGCCAACACGAGAACAGCGAACAGAGAGGTGGATTTTTGAGTTGTGCGGCTCTCCGTGTTGATACCTGATGGTCTAATGTAGTCTCCCTGCCTTCTGCTAGCGCCCGCCCATTATTTCTCAATTTTGAATTTTTGATGAATATTTTTGAAAAATCCGCGATGCACTGAGGGCGCGAAAGGTGAAGCGTGAAGTAGCGAGGGATCACTGTACACAGCTTTGTTCTCAGGCTGTTCCCAGGCATTTTGGAACTGTGCCAAATTGTGCCAAATGGCACAGTTTGGAAAAACGTCTGTAACTTTTGAATGATTCAACATAGAAGCTTCATCTTGGGCTCAGATGAAAGGTTACATTCAGGGCTGTGTCTGTGCGTGTGTGTTTCGGGGCAGGGGGGTTGTCCCCCCCCCGCGCTACAGAGGACGGAGATCCGCCCTCGCTACATAACGGATTACACTCTGATAAGGCATATTTCCACAGCACCGCTGTCACCGCAGCTCCCCACCCCCGCGACAGAATCGTAGCGGCGGGAAGGGAGGGGAGGTGTTCACGGTCCGGAGGCTACGAACGAACCGTGTAACGCGGCACATGCACTTTGGACATCGTGCGCCGCACAGTTGTAATTTACCGATCGGTCAAAAGTCATTTTTGATTACAATTTTCAGGGATAGAAAATAATTTGGCTTATAACACCTTACCTCTTCACAGCCACATTGTCCTGGCCAACTTCCCTTCCTCATTGTCAGACGAACCGACGCTGGTCCGCTCTGGTTCTGGTCTCGCGATCCGATCAAAACATAATTCCATGATTGCGGTTTTGGCGAATGATTTACGACCTTCGTCGTCGGCCTCCATCGGTCTATGATGACCATATAAGAGAATCCTAAACACTCTGCTGGAATTAAAAAAAAAAAAATAAAGCACTGCCCGTGGCTGCTAAAGCAGTCTCTCTTCACCCAGCTTTAGACAACAGCTCAGCGAACTTCTGTGCTTCAATTGGCTCGCAGCCGTTGGGAGGCAGGTCCTTCTGGCTAGATTTTCATTCATTGGCTCTTCATGGTTTCAGAAACCCAATTCAAGGCTCTTATTAGTCGAATGACAGGTCAATCAGATGAACTAATCTGTTTGCGGCTGTGTCTGCAGCTTTTATTTTCAGTGCGCGCTTGGACGCCATCACCATCTCCACCATCAGGATCATGCGTCGAGAGCGCACGAGGGCGCACAAGAGCACCCTCGTGCGCACTAGGACGCAGAGACTTGCCCGTCCGCGGTACAACAGAGCGCAAGAGGTTAAGGACCTTAAAGGCATTTGTGACATATTGCCTCCACTGACCTTGGGAGCATCCCCATGGATCACAGCCATGCAGAAGGCCACAGCTGATTGCCATTTGTGTTTAGCAGATATCAGCAGAACAGTAGCCACACACACCTCAGCCTCTATGCTCAAACATATAGAGGAAGAGGTGGGTACAACAAATGAGCCTGATGACGCTCCATTTAGACAACATAGTGATAACATTTTTGCAGTAATGAGAGGAATGTTCCCTGTAGATCTCACTAGTGCTGAACTAACAGACATTCTTATGAAAAAAGGTGAGGAAGCATGAGCCTATGTGGACAGGTACTTGGACTGACATGTGGACTAGCACTTTGGACTGACATGACTGGAGAAAATTCACGCAATAACGCAACTACACAGGTAGTATTCCACAATGTTGTTCAGACATCAGTCCCACAACCTGTTAGAGCCGCTTTGGAAGCAGTTGTGGGTTTAAACACCCGCCCCTGGGCAGAATGGCTGTCCCATGTGCATCACTATGTGAGACAATACAACAAAAAACAAGATGAAAAAGAGACAGAAACAGTAGATCTGTCTAACCAGCTGGTAAAAGCCCAGCTAAAAGCAGCTAGGGATGTGACAAATAAGGATAAAAAACAAAAGAATGCTGTACAGGCTCCAGCCATTACAGTGCCAACCCCTCAGACCATTGTTGGTCCTGTCCCTGTTAAACCCTTTGTGTTGGCACCCCAACAATGGTATCCACGCCCATCACAAAGAGGGCGTGGAAGAGGTGCATACGGGGGATGCATGAGACCATCAGACCCACCCAGTGACATGTGCCTGCAGTGTGGCAAAAGAGGCCATTGGGAGACTTCCGGTTATGGCGGCCACGTGAGGGGGACACGTCTCGCTCTGTTCTGCTCCTGGAGACGAAAAAACGGCAAATAACTCTCTCATTTGGGACAGAACCTATCCCAGCGTTTGGACGAGGATATGTCGGTGAAGCCTAAGGCTGGAAAACCAGGTAGAGGAAAAAGCGAGCCGCCGAAACAGTCTAAATTAACGGACTTTCACGTCTGTGACGCAGCAGATAAAGAAGCTCCATATATGGCGGAGGAAGCGAGCAACGGTGCGGTGAATGTGGGAAACGGCACAGGTGCGGTGCTTAACGCCATTAGTTCAATGAGAGCGGACTTTTCTGCTAAGTTTGATGGGATTATGGCAGCGTTGGAAGGAATGAGAAAAGAATTGGGTGACTGTGTAGAACGAATGGCGCAGGTAGAGCTTCGTGTCGCTAGTGCTGAAGATGACGTCACCTGTCTTCAATTAAAGGTGCGCACTTTGGAAAAAAAAAATAAAAGTCTGGAAAATAATGTCTTGGACTTGGAATCCCGGTCGAGATGGAACAACTTGAGGCTGGTGGGTCTACCGGAGGAATCCAAAAGTCGGGACACATGTTCCTTTTTGGAAAAGTGGATTCCGGAGGTGCTGGGCAGCGCGGAGCTGCAATCAGCAGTCGTTCTGGAAAGTGCATATCGTATCGGCCCACGGAGAGATAAGGGACCACCGAGGACGATTATTATGAAGTTTATCAGCAACAGAGACAGGATGAAGATCTTCAACGCTGCGCGAGCTAAAGGCCAGATTAAACACCAGGACCAGCAGGTGCGGTTCTACCCAGATTTGGCCACAGGAATCCAACAATTGAGGAAGCAGTTTGATCCCGTACGTAAAGAGCTGCGCAACCTTGGGATTCGTCATGGTGTAATTTATCCTGCGAGACTGTTGACCACGTATGAGGGCAGAACCCATATCTTCAAGACCCCAGAGGAGGCGCAGGAGTTCATCAAGAAGATCCAAGAAGAGACTGGTGGGAGCTAAGCATGAACAAAATATAAGGTAGAATATTTAAGCATTTGCACAGGCATCTGATTGACTTGAAGCAAATAGCAAGTTTACAAAATATAGACTGTATTATATATTAAAAAAAAAAAAAAAAACCCAAAACTATGATGTACAAAGCTGCTAAAAATTTTGGAGTTAAGTTGGAAAACTACAGAAGAGAGTTAATGTTATGTCATTAAAAGCAGCAGAGTTAGGGTAATTGGGAGGATGAAGAAGGAGTGGCTTTGGCTGATCCTCGTGGGTGTGGAGCGGTCGATGGCTATATCGGGAGACGGAATTTTTTTTTGATTTTGGGGGGGGATTACCACAAATGTGGGAAGGGGGAATTTGTTTGTGTGTAGTTTGTAGGATGAATGTTCAACCACTCATGTTTTTGTTTCTCTGTATGAGCATGTTTATACTGCAAGGTAATCCTAAACTCCCTATTGATCATAAACCAAAGCGTTAATCTTAATTTAACTTCATGGAATTGCAGAGGTCTACAAAAATTAAAAAAACTTAAACAAGTTACGAATAAAATAAAAGATATGGGTTCAAAAATTGTGTTTTTACAAGAAACTCATCTAATAGAGGAGGATGTAAAAAGAATTAGGAGTAGATGGCAAGGAAGTGTTTTCACCTCATCATTTTCATCCCCAGCCAGGGGAGTTATGACTCTCATACATAAATCAGTCCCATTTCAAGTGAAAAATGTAATTGGAGACAAATTTGGAAGATATTTAATCATTCAAGGATCTTTGTTATTAGAAAATATAAATTTGGTAAACCTATATGGTCCCAAAATAGATGATCAAAAGTTCTTTGCTAATTTATTTCTTACTTATCATCACTTACAGGGCAACATATAATAGCAGGGGATTTTAATTGTACATTGAATCCCAGTATAGATAGATCAACAGGACAGGACTGTACGCACAATGGATGTAGGATGACCATTATTCATTTTATGAAAGAATTGAGATTGCTAGATATATGGAGAGAAATGAATCCACAAGTTAAAGCCTACTCTTGTTATTCCAATACCTACAAGACTTTCTCACGCATTGATTATTTTTTGATCTCCGTAGAATTAAGGTCCAAGATTCAAAACTGCTTTTATGACATCGTGATCTCTGATCATGCACCCTGCTGTCTAATATATGTAGATAAGAAATTGACAAAGGAACCAGGTAGATGGCAATTTCAGCATAAATGGCTTCAGGATGAGGAATTTGTTAAGTACATAGAAAAACAGACAGATGAGTTCTTCGATATTAATACTACACAAACATCAGCATGTGTAAAGTGGGAGGCTTTCAAAGCTTTTATTAGGGGACATATTATTAGTTATACAGGTTCAAAATCTAAGAAGACTCGAGAGGAGAGAGTTCAATTGGAACATAAAATAAAAATTCTTCAAGAAAAAGTATATGCAGGAAGTGATCCAAGGTTGGAGAACGAATTACTGATTTTGAGAGCTTAATATGACAAAAAATCAGCAAATAGAGCTGCCTCGAGTCTTCTAAGATTGTTTCAATCTTTTTATGAACAAGGTGAAAAATCAGGAAAATTATTGGCATGGCAGATTAAACAATTAGAATTTAAAACACCAATTACCAATATTATAAGTAACGGACAGGTAGTTATAGATCCTTTAGAAATTAATAGAGCCTTTAGAGATTACTATGAAAAATTATATGATACCAAAAATGAATCTGACTTAACAAAACTAAATGGGTTTTTGAACGAACTATATATACCGTGTATTTCAAATGAAAACAGGGAGATACTGGAGTCTAAAATTAGTCAAGAAGAAGTTGGGCTAGCCATTGATAATATGAAATCAGGAAAAAGTGCAGGACCAGATGGTCTTCCAGTTGACCTTTATAAAAAATTTAAGAATAAATTAATAAAAACCTTTTTTGGAAATGGTTTTAGAAGCATTTCAAAATAGTAATTTACCATCATACATGAATAATGCCTTAATTATACTGTTGCCAAAACCAGGTAAACCCTCTAATAAATGTGAAAATATGAGACCAATAAGCCTATTAAATGCCGACCTTAAGATAATCTGTAAAATTTTAGCAAGACGAATACAAGAAATTTTACCAAATATTATTAATCGAGATCAGAATGGCTTTATAAAGGGAAGACAAGGCTTCCATAATGTAAGAAGACTATTTAATATTATTTATTCTAATAAAGAAGCACCGGATACAGCTGTCCTATCACTGGACGCCGAAAAGGCCTTTGATAGAGTCGAATGGCCCTTTCTTTTTGAAGTCTTACAAAGGTTTGGACTTGGAAATAATTTCATAAAATGGGTTCAGATAATATATAATAATGCTACAGCAGAAATCCTAACAAATAACAATATTTCAAAATCAATAAAAATCAATAGAGGATGTCGACAAGGCTGTCCACTTTCACCTTTACTGTTTACTATGGCAATTGAACCTTTAGCGATGGCGATACGTCTACAGTCACAAATATATGGAATTAAAGTTGGACCAACAGAACATAAAATCTCCCTGTATGCCGATGACATAATTTTGTTTATGTCGAATCTTAAAAAATCAATTCCGACCTTGTTGAATTTAATAAAGAATTTTGGGGAAATATCAGGATATAAAATAAATAAAACTAAATCTTCAATATTAATGCTAAATGAGACCCAGAGAAATTACCCAGCCCCTGAGGTAAATCAATTCAATGTTGTAAATCAGTTTCAATATTTAGGAATCCAAATTGTGCCTAAGCTAGAATCAGTCGCCAGTGTCAATTATGAAGCCTTAATGACAGATATTAATGAGTTACTTCAGAGATGGATGTCACTACCAATGTCGATGATCGGGAGAATCAATATACTTAAAAGTAATATCTTACCTAAAATACTTTATTTATTTCAATACATTCCCTTACCACCACCTTTAGATTTATTCTCAAGAATTAAAAAAAAGTTAGTGGAATTTATATGGAACAACAGGAGGGCTAGATTACGTTTGTCTTTATTATATTTACCATTTGATCGTGGAGGTCTGAAATGTCCAAATTTTATGTTGTATTATTGGTCGGCACAGCTGAGGTCTATGACATATTATTTTTCATCAAATGATCTCCCTCACTGGACTGAAATGGAATCATACAATTTGCCTTTACCTCTTCCCATATTCATATATTCAGACTCGGCAAAAAAATTACAGAAACAAGTTAAAAACCCATTTGTAAAACATATGATTAAAATATGGTGTGAAACTAAAAAATATTTAAAAGAACCACACTTACTGTCACAATTTAGTCCAATATGGGGTAATCAATATTTTAAACCAGGGCGAGCGGATGCTGTGTTTAAAGTATGGAGTTTAAAAGGGATCCAAAAAATTCAAGATTTATATTTGTCATGTTCAGATAATGTCTTTTGAAGAGCTGAGGATCAAATTTAATCTTAATAGAACACATTTTTTTAAATATCTTCAACTTAGGAACTTTATTCGATCAAACCAAAATAATGCTCTCACTCGACCTATTTATTCATCCTTGGAAAAAATGTTGATGAAAGATAGTAAAAGAAAGGGTATTATTTCAGAGTTTTATAACTCATTGACACTATCCTCAAGTGAAAACTCACAGAAAAGTATAACTACTGGAAAGAAGATATGCAAACTTAAATTTCAGAGGAACAATGGGAATTGGCTTGTACAGAAGCTCAAACCAAGTCAATAAATGTACGTCTTAAATTGATACATTTTAAATGGTTAATGCGGATGTATGTTACACCGGTGGAGTTAAATAGATATAACAAAAACATACCAGATACATGCACAAAATGCATGGAAAGTAAAGGAACCCTATTTCATTGTTTATGGGAATGTAGAATAATTAGAATGTTTTGGGAAGAGGTGAGGGTAACAATTGAAAAAATAATTTCAAAACAAATCATATTGAATCCTAAACTGTTTTTGTTGGGTCTGTACCCAAAAAAGCATAACTTTAATAAAAGTTAAAGAACATTCATAGACCTCAGTTTGCTTAATGCCAAAAAATGTATTGCATTACTGTGGAAAAAGACTCATAGACCAGATGTGACTCAGTGGTTAAGACAGATGTTAACAAACCTTCCATTAGAAAGAATAACATATATACTGAAATCAAAGGAAAGTGTGTTTGAGAATATATGGAGACCTTTTATTGATTATGTAAAAAATTTAAACATAACTCTTGAAGAAGAAAGTGAATGATGTGTGTGGACCTTGTAAATTCCAAACTGGTGAACATAATATGTATACTTATGTAATGGATTGTCTAGACTAAACAGAGGAGCATTGTTGAAGACTTGATTTTGTTGGTGGTTGTAGGTGTTTTTAGTGCATTTTTTTTGTAGTACTTTAGTGTTCGTGTTTGATTGTTTGTGTTATGTTTGTTAAAAAAAAAAGGTTCAATAAAGATATTGTGGGAAAAAAAAGAGGCCATTGGGCTTGTGGTTGTAGAGTTCCATCTACTGGCAGAGGAACTGTCTGGACAAACTATGTACCCACCTCACCTCCAGCACCCGGGGTGTGTCCAGATCAGCCACAGCTGCCTCAGCAATCACACATGGCTCCCAATCACAGCATCATGCCTAGTCAACAATGACTAGAGAGCCGTACAGAAGAGATCACACTTTCTGATCCAATGCTATCACTCACGGTGGGAGACAAGACTTATGATGTTATGGTGGACACAGGGGCTCACTTTTCATCAATATCAACTTCTGTACCCCGTCCACTAATTATACATCGGTAGTTGGCATCTCTGAGACCCCAAAACGTCTCCCTTTCTCAGTACCACTGAACTGTTCACTGGCTGGACTGGATTTTGTCCACCTCTGTATTCTCCAGACTGTCCAGTAAATCTTCTGGGAAGAGATGTGCTTTTGAAAGTGAGGGTACATCACTTCATTTTGCTTCCACTGGGACTATTGTGCATCTATCAGATGGGACTATGCTCTGGTGCACATCAGATTTGTCTGCTTTCCTAAATGCCCCACAGCTGCAAATACAGGAAGCAGACACAGAGGAAGATCAAACCTCTTTTGCAACTGTGTGGTGGCTGCAGCTGAATGATGTGAGCCCTGACAAAAATCAACTGGTGGACAAATATTTCATGGGCTCCACAGATTGACTCTGGTCAACCTTATGACCCCCCACATGATCCACTCCATTGTACAATGAACTACTCACATGATGATCAGGAACTGTATGATGATCTGCGGGAGACTTTGGTGGGGGTACAGGATTTGGTGTGTAAAGACATTTATGTGGGTCCACAAGGAGTCGCTGCTGCAGTTTATCTAGACAAAGACTTGTTGCCTCTGTATGCCCTCTCAAACACTGCTACACCCCATGTCACGTTGGGGGTGTCCGCAGGGGAGGAGGCAAGGGCACTGGGACCAATGGTGAAAAACTGTCTTAGGTTGACTGACTGGGTTGTCATACAATGTATGGACCTATATTATTCACCATCTGCTGATTGCTATCGCATCTCATGCAATGTCATAATTCAAGCCACTCCACAAACATTGCACCTAGACAGAGCACATGGCAGAGGAAACACTGACCATCCAGATTCTGGTGCACTTTGGACACTCTGCCCCCCACTCCGTGGTCAGATGGCTCTGCAGACGTTGGTCTGATTACCTGTTCACCAGTTAAAATCTCGCTGAAAACAAATGCTCGACCAATATGGAGAGCACAGCATCCTCTCACAAAAGAGGAGATAGGCATAGCAGGAACAATACAGGGTCTTCTCCAGGCAGGTATTCTAGTGCCAACACAGTCCTCATGGAACACACCAATTCTTCGTGTAGAGAAGCCTGGCAAAACGGATTACAGGATGGTCCATGACCTGAGATGCATGAACATCGCTCCTACGAACTACACTGTTCCAAATCCTTATCTGCTCCTGAATAGCATTACACCACAGCACAAATTTTTTTTACTGTGGTGGACATTTCTAATGCTTTTTTCAGTATTCCATTACATGCAGATAGCAAGCCCCTTTTTGCATTCACCTATAAGGGTCAACAATACACATACAGCAGGCTACCACAAGGTTTTGTTGACTCACCAGCCATCTTTAATCACATACTGCGACAACATTTACAGGATTTATTCCTGCCCCCTGGTACATTGTTGTTGCAGTATGTTGATGATCTGCTGTTAGTGGACCCTACTGCTGCCTCTGTGCTTTCAGCCACGGAGATCCTCTTGAAACATCTTTACCAGAATCAGAATCAGCTTTATTGGCCAAGTATGCACAACACATACAAGAAATTTGACTTTGGCTAAAAACTTGCTCTCGTTGTTCAGGTGGAGGATTTAAATAAGGATTCAATGACAACAGAGTATGTACAGTAAATTACAGTCTGTCCACGTTTCTATAAAAGGATGCAAATATACACAGGAATATATGCAGTTATTTACTCAGACTAACCACACTTGCAGAAATAGTGTGAGAGTTATGTGCAATGTAATAATGGATGAAAAGTCATGAGTACAGCAACGGGTAGGACTAGGTGAATGTTAACCACTTGCGCTCCGTTGTTCCGCGGGCGGGCAAGTCTCTGCGTCCTATGACGCACGAGGGCGCTCTCGTGCGCCCTCGTGCGCGCTTGGACGCATGACGCATGATGGTGGTGATGGTGATGTAGTAGCGTCCAAGCGCCACTCAAAAAAAAACTGCAGAGACAGCCGTGAACAGATTAGTTCATCTGATTGACCTCTCATTCGACTAATAAGAGCCTTGAATTGGGTTTCTGAAACCTTGAGGAGCCAATGAATGAAAATCTAGGAAGGAGGACCCGCCTACTGTGAACGCAGGAGCCAATTGAAGCACAGAAATTCAGGCTGGGTGAAGCGATATTTACTGCTGCCACAGATGAAAACAAAGGACTCTGGACTAATCTACTACAGACCCAGGCTCACCCAGCAGCATGGAGAACACCCACAAGTGGGACCTGCACTCATTCCAGCAGAATAGACGGAGGCCGACGACAAAAGTCGTAAATCATTCGCCAAAACGGCAATAATGGAATTATGTTGATCGGGATCCACGAGCGGAGCAGCGTCGTGTTCGTCTGACGCGTGGGAAGAGCTGTTCGCCATGACTCTGCTGCTTTGAAGAGGTAAGGTGTTATAAGCTAAATTATTATTTATCCCTGAAAACTGTAATCCAAAAATGACTTTTGACCGATCGGTAAATTACAACTGTACTGCGCACGAAATACGAAGTGCGTGCGCCGCGATAAACGGTTCATTTGCCGTGTTCGGACCGTGAACGCCCCCCCCGCTGCAGAAGAGGAGCGGGGGGGGGCACGGTACGAACGCACCCCGGTCCGCGGGGGGAAGCATATCAGTCTATTCCATCATGTAGCGATGGCCCGTTCACGGTTCCCCCCCCCACACACACACACACAGTAGCGAGGGGGGGGGGGGCCGCTGTGAAAACATGCAAGGAAAAAAAAAAAAGAGTGTATTCCGTCATGTAGCGAGGGCCGAATTTGGTCCTTGGTAGCGGGGGGGGGGGGGGAACGACCCCCCGCCCACACACACACACACACACAGACACAGCCCTGAGTGTGACCTTTCATTAGAGCCTAAAATGAAGATTCTACATTCAATTATTCAAAAGTTAGACGTTTTTCCAAACTGTGCCATTTGGCACAATTTGGCACAGTTCCATAACGCCTGGGAACAGCCTGAGAACAAAGCTGTGTAAAATATTCATTTTTTGTGGTATTGTTACCAAATTTGGATCTCAGCTGGTTAACACTTGGTTCTACATTTCTGTTGCATTTTCCAGCCGGATCGGACAGCGGTGTGTTATTTACAAGCATTTGTATCCAAAAAAACACTGTGTCCAATTTTTTTTCCTTCAAGTTCAGTATGTTTAGATGACTGTAACTCAGTGGCCGGAGCACGTAGAGAGATTATGTTTTTTTTGCCAAAAAATTCAAAGTGTTTTCTTTTAAATGAGACCAACCCCATGAGGATGCTGCAAAGGGTTGAATAACAGCTTTCGATTTACTTTGGGCACGTTATTTTTTGGCATTTTTAGGAAAATTGCCCGGAGTGCAAGTGGTTAAGAGTTCATCAGAGTGATGGCTTGAGGAAAGAAACTGTTCCTGTGACGGGTGGTTTTGACCTTCAGTGATCTGTAACGACGACCAGAAGATAGAAGTTCAAACAGTTTGTGGCCGGGGTGTGATGGGTCACTGGTTATGGACTGATATAAGTTCTCAATGGAGGGTAGGTTGGTACCAATGATCCTCTCCGCAGACTTAACGATCCGCTGCAGTCTGGTCTTGTCCTGTTTAGTGGCAGATCCAAACCAGACAGTGATGGAAAAGCAGAGGACAGATTGGATGATGGCGGTGTAGAAGACAACCAGCAGCTCCTGAGGCAAATCAAACTTCTTGAGCTGACGCAGAAAAAACAACCTCTGCTGGTCCTTTTTCCGGACAGTGTCTATATGGGAGGACCACTTCAGGTTCCGGGAGATTGTGGTACCCAGAAACTTGAAGGAGTCCACAGTGGACACTGTGCTGTTGAGGATGGTGAGTGGGGGGAATGAAGGGGGGTGTCGCCTGAAATCCACAGTCATCTCCACCGTTTTGGCTGGGTTAAGTTCAAGATGGTTCTGGCTGCACCAGAGGATCAGCTGCTCCACCTCCCGCCTGTATGCAGACTCATCATCATCCCGGATCAAACCGATGACTGTGGTGTCATCCGCAAACTTCAGGAGCTTCACCGAAGGGTCCTCTGAGGTGCAGTCGTTGGAGTAGAGGGAGAAGAGCAGTGGGGAAAGGACACATCCTTGGGGGGGGGGGGGCACGAGTACTAATTTTTCGGGAGCTGGATGTAAATCTCCCTAGCTTCACCTGTTGCCACCTGTCAGTCAGAAAGCTGGAGATCCACTGGCAGGTGGAGGGGGGCACCTTGAGCTGGAGGAGTTTCTGATGAAGAATGCCTGGGATGATGGTGTTGAACGCTGAGCTGAAGTCGACAAACAGGATCCTGGCGTACGTCCCTGGGGAGTCGAGGTGTTGCAGGATGTAGTGTAGTCCCATATTCACTGCATCATCCACTGACCTGTTTGACCAGTAGGCAAACTGCAGTGGGTCCATCAGGGGGCCTGTGATGACCTTCAGGTGGTTCAGCACCAATCTCTCCAAGGATTTCATGACCACAGAGGTCAGGGCAACAGGTCTGTAGTCGTTTAATCCTGTAACAGAGGGTTTCTTGGGAACTGGAATGATGATGGAGCGTTTGAAGCAGGAAGGCACTTCACGCAGCTCCAGTGATCTGTTAAAGATCCGGGTGAAGATGGGGGCCAACTCATTGGAGCAGACTCTCAGGCAGGACGGAGACACACCATCAGGTCCTGCAGCCTTTCTTGATCTTCCTTTTACCAGAAAGGCTACAAACTAAGCCGCTAAAAGGTACAGTTTTGTCGCCCCAGAGATCACTATTTGGGCAGGCTACTCACATCTGGCGACTCTGTGGTGTCTCCATTACAAAGGTCATCAATTCTCATACACCCCAAACCATGCACTGAAGGGGAAATTGTGTTATTTTGGGGTCTTACCAGATACAGCAGAAATTTTGTCCCAAATTATACTGCGCTCATTCAACCCCTGCGCGATTTTAAAGAAGCAGGACACAAAAATCTCACATCACCATTGCAATGGACTACTTCAGCCGAGGGTGCCTTCATTGAACTAAATCAACTGATGACACATGCGTGTTCACTCAACCCACCTGATTACGCTTCCCGATTTCACTTGGATATTTCTGAACAGCACGGAATTGTAAATGCCGTGCTGTATCAGAAGGGGGAAGGTACAGGGTCAAGGTCACTTCTAATGTACTACAGTTCAACATTAGATAACATAGATAAAGGACATCCACCATGCACACATCATGTTGCTGCGATAGCCAAAGCATTGGAGAAAACTTCTTACATTACCATGCAACACACTGTGATTATGCACACAATGCAAGGAATGCACGGAGTAGCTTCATATCTACAAAGTGTGTTGTTCACACTCTCAGCCAAAAGAACACAAAGGTTGAAAAGAATACTACAAGCACCAAATGCCATTTACACAAGTGAAGGCACAAACATGGCAGAGGACATGCTCACAGGTGAACCCCATGACTGTTGTGCAATTGTGGAAACAGACATGAAAGCTGTTCCAAATCTTCAAGCAAATGAACTTGAACATCCAAATTTGAATCTTTTTTGTGATGGATGTTGCTACAGGAAAACAGATGGATCTTTGAGTGCTTCATTTGCAGTTGTAAAATAAGATGAAGAGACAGGTGCTTTTCAAACTGTAGAGGCCGGAATGGTAGATCAGCCTGCCTCTGCTCAAAAAGCTGAAATTGTAGCCCTCACTAAAGCATGTCAATATACAAAACAACAAGAGGCAAACATATACACTGATTCAGCTTATGCTCACCAGGCTACACATGTTGATTTGCCACATTGGAAAAGAAAAGGATTCCTCACTTCAACTAACACACCGATTAGACACCTAACTGAAATGGTTGAGCTGTGGGAGGCCATGGGTCAACCAAAGAGGGTAGCATTTTTGAAGTGAAAAGGACATCAAAAAGGAAATGCTGTTGTAGTCAAAGGAAATGAAGCTGCTGATCTGGCTGCTAAGCAAGCAGGTGGTTATGCTACTTAGGCATGTATGATGGTACAGAAAGATCAGAAGTACATGGAATTGGGTCAGGAGGAAATCAAGCAGCTACAAGAGAAGGCAAATCCTGAAGAAAAAAGTAGGTGGATAGAGAAAGGAACAAAGAAGAATGAAGAAGGTTTGTGGAGATCAGTTGATGGAAGGCTAGTAGCCCCAGCTAATATGTTATGTAAAGAAGCACACCTGAAAGGCCATGTCTTGATTTTAAAGACATGGACCCAGAAAATAGATGCAGAGGCTACAGATATCTGTTGGTGTGTGTGGACAGATTTTCAAAATGGGTTGAGGCTAAAGCATGTAAAACAGAAAGTGCAAAGGAAGTGATTAAATGGCTGACTGAGGAAGTGATTCCTAGGCATGGGTTTCCAAGAGTGATCAGATCAGACAATGGCAGACATTTTGCAAATAAACATTTGAAGGAAGTTGAATGTGCCTTAGGCTTAAGGCACAAGTTTGGTTCTGTGGTGCGTCCATCCTCCCAAGGGCTAGTTGAAAGAGCAAATGGTACACTGAAAAGAATGCTAGCCAAACAATGCATGGGGACAGGCGTGCCATGGATTGATGCAATGCCATTAGCGCTGATGGCACTGCAATCTACCCCCAACATGACACTCTGCCTGATTCCTCATGAGCTGCTGACAGGGAGAAAGATGCCAGGACCATTTGTTGATTCACCTTTGACTCCTAGAAACAGTCATGCTGTAGAGTTGTCACAGTACATTAAGTGTCTCAAAAAATATCTGATGTTCTCTCTCAACAGGTTCCAGATATCCTCAACAAGGACAGACAAGGAGACACTGCTCCATTGGAACCTGGTGACTGGGTGTGGCAAAAAGTAGTGAGACCACAATGGGACTCACCTAAGTGGCAAGGACCTTTTAAAGTGATAAAAGCCACATCACATGCAGTACAGGTCTGGAAAAAAGGAAAGCTCAGTCATTGGATTCACATGACTCATTGTGCCAGAGCAGCTGAGCCAAGTCGACCTTTATTGCAAATAGCTGAAGACACAGCAAACGTGGGCTAAAATGGTGTTTCCCACATTGCCCAATTGCTCCACTAGGGCAGCTTTATGTCTCTTGTTGCTCATAGCATTGATCACATCTTTCCCAGTTATTTGGTGGAAAATTCTCCACCATGATGAGACTTATGTAGTTAAGCGTGGGGTATACACAGCTTTTGGTGACAAGAGGTTCAAAACTTGAAATACGTACTCAGATTGGGAAACATACTGTGGTGACTACTGATTTGTGTCACGTGATCAGATGTAGATCAGGCCCACTAACTTACTGGACAGATAAAGTTATTTTTGTATGTATACGCATAGGGGACATATGTCAGAAACACAAAGGGCTCTATTGGTCTACTGGGAAAGAGGGGTGTTTCCATGGCATCTACCCACAGGGGTGGGATGACTATAAAAATAAAATATATCTTTGATTAGAGCACCAAGATGTGGCGGTGGACCCTGAACCCATTGGTGTTGGTTGTGGAAAGCTTTGCCAAGAAACCTAGCCGCCTTGAAGATGGTGACTCATTTTATCTAACCCTAGGAACATGTGGAAGTAATTACGTTGAAGCAGGTTATATCAAAGTAAGGTTTACAGACCTATCGAAAGATATAACCTCTAATAATGCCATGACTATACCAGTTGTACCACCAAAGTCCCATTCGGGAAAAGAGGTTGTCACTTACTTGAATGTTGAAACCATGAGGGACAGAGTTACATTGGAAACAGGTTATACAGACCAAAATGAGTGGTTGACATGGGTACAGTACTCTGTGAAGACAGTGGTCCAAGACCAGGTCAACTGTTACGCCTGTGTTGCAGTACGACCAAGTATGGCCACTGTTCCATTTCCCCTTGATCTTGTAAGTGATTATCACAGTTTTGAATGCCTACTTCACTTATTTACCACAACTAACGTTGCTGAAAGGTGCAAATCATTGCATCGTCCATTTCCACCAACAACCAAAATGACACCTCCACCATTCCAACCATACAAAGGAAATTATACCCGTTTTCAAAGGATGACAGGCTTATTCTCGGTAGGCCACCTGACCTCCTGCCAAACCATTCAGTCAGTAAGACAGGACCGAAACTCAGAGTTATTAAAAATGACCCAGCCCAGATCAGATATTTGGTTTTGGTGTGGGCAAATGAGGTTATGGCCAATTTTGCCAACAAACTGGAAAGGTACTTGCGCACCAGTTGGGCTGTTGCTGCATCCCATGTCTTAGAACATTGCTGAAAGATTCATAACCACTACCCTGTCCAAACAGCCAGCACAAAAGGATGATGACTCAAGTCCACTCCCAAGTGGAGTTTAGGTCTCTCCTCCACGACAATGACCATTGTGAATCTGGGAATGACAGTGATGAGTGTGTGACAATGTGCCTGCTTTAAGATGTCGGCTCCAAAAGAGTGATTCTGTGGTAGAAATGTTTAGATAGGATTAGGATATTAAATATTTTTTACGCAAATGTGCTTTTGCTATATGAAGTCTCTCGCACTGCTCCACGCTGAACATAAAAGATGTGGGTTAGCTATGCATGCACACACCACTTATCACTTAGCAAACAAAGGACTGCTTTTGCTCACACATAGAAGGGGGGGAGGTGAACTTGTGTTCAGGGTTGCGACTAGAAATAATGAAGTCAGTGATCCTGAAGAAGAGAGCCATTGTTCAGCAGGATGCACTTGGCCAGGCAACCTTGCGGGGAAGAAGACAACTGATTGTGTCAGCATTGCTGAAGAAGGGAGCCATTGCTGGAGCCTGGGGAATGCCCCAGACCAGAAGAGATATGTACTTGAATCTACTGTTTTTCGGGGCTGTCGGCAAGTTGAGCTGAGACAGTCTCACAGCTGTGATATTCACTGTATGCTTCAAAAATAAACAGATAAGTGAGAAATAGAACTTTTCATGTGATATTTGATTCTCTGGTGTATTTTAAAAAGTGGTTTGTGCCAACTGTCCAATTCTTGAACACACTTTTACAGAGAGAAGGAAAAAGAGTTTTTACATACCTCAGAGCCGACGTAGAGTCTAGCCAGAGCCACAAAGAACCACAACACCGTGCTTGGGCGTTTTAAATTCGCGGTAAAACGTCAGATCTGTGACAATCATACAAGTGAAAACATACCTGGTGCTGCTGTGTCTGTACCACCGATCACACGAACAATCCTTTAGTTTTCAGCGCATGATCTACTCATTGCTGTTGAAGCCACAGATTTAGCTGTGCTTATTGGTGAGGATCATCACACCACAAACAGCAGCAAGTGCCAGAACTACGCAAAAACTTTCAAAAACTACAAGTGCTGAAATTAGCTGCCACTCGAGTGCAAAACACATGTGGACTATACATTAAAATGAATTTGAAAAACTTTTAAAAACGCTATTTTAAATGCCTCTGCTACTCCACTCTTACTAATTTAACACTAGGTCAGCCGAAACTGGAAGCTCCGCCCATAATCATTCCTACAGTGGCACCCCCAGGAATAAGATGGATATCCCAAGTGTCTTTCACCCCATGTTTCTCCCAACAATTTCTTCAAATAAGTACAGAATATTTAACACAACAGAATAATAAAATATTAAAATTGCTAATTTATGAATGTTAAATAACACTGGTTCCAAGGTTGTCATAGCCAGGAGCGGCACTGGGGTTAAGCTCCCAGTGCTCATAAAATGCTCCTTATGGCGTGCGTCTTGAAAAGCCTCTGACAACTAAGTCCAACTCCTAGCCTGCCCGTGTGGTTTAGTCTCTAAGCCCGGCGGAACTGCTTTTACTAATAGGAGAAGGGGCGAGGGCGGATCTCTGGCGCCTTAAAACCAGATGCTTCGGGTAGATGGTGGCTCGTCAACCTGAGAAGGTAGCCCATCTAGGGGAAGGTAAACCCTGATTTCAAACCTCTGCTGCCTTGTGGCACACCTGGTCACGGGAAAGGCTTCGGGAGTCAACCCTGAGGAAAAATCCGGAGTCGGAACCCCTAAGGCAGTTCTCTGTTGTGCTCAACATCGTTCTGGCAGCTCCTGCGATGGCGCTGGTGCCAAACTGTAGCAGCCCTGCTGTTCCTTTGGATTCATCAGTGACGTGGAGAGGGGGGACATGCTGCTTGGAACACATCTTGTCCTCCATATCTTCCTGCCCAGGCTTGAATCCTACCAATGCCCAATGCTGGAAGGTAGAACACCGGTGCGCATCGGCCTGTTCAGCCACAGGCGATGTTCCAGCAGAGTAGACGTTTAGGATTCTCTTCCATGGTCATCATAGACCGACGGAGGCCGACAAAAATAAAAACACTGCCACCACCAGGTGGTAATTTATGAATGTTAAATAACACTGCCACCGATAACCAGGTTATCAAGTTGAGCTAGCTGCTGTTCACCCGACTAGTGTGGAGCAAGCTAATAAGCTTCTATCAGACAAACAAAAAAAAAAAAACACCATCACAGACTACATAATCAACATGTGAAATGAACAAAGCAACAGTCATTCATTAACTTGCCAGGGATTATTAAGCAGACACTCTGGGAAACTAATGGTCGTCTATGGGGAAAACTACATTGTTTGGAACTAATCGCTGCTCCATGACCCACATGACTTCCGCATTCCAAAGTTTCTATTGAAGTCTATCGGAGAGTCGCAACTATCATATGGCTATGTTCAGGACTTAACCAGCTGAAATTAATTTGCACTGATGGGGGATGGCTTCCTAAATTCTGATGAATTTCAGCTGATTTCTTGGCTTTCTATGCCTTTTTTGAACCTCTTTTTCTGCATGTGTTCAATACTTAGTCCCTGTGTCATTCCACTTTATTAAATATAACTTGTTTTGTGAACAGTTGCCTCGATTTCTGTGTGTGTATGGATTACTTGGGTTGTTACTGATATATGGTGAAAATCTCAGTTCCAATGGCTCCATCAGAAATATGTTTAATGAGAAAAATGTTGATGTGTTCAATACTTATTTTCCCCCTGTATATTTCAGCGAGTTTTCACAAGCCTATTACAACCCATGTAGTGGTATTTGGAATGGCAGAGACAGAAACACTATTATAGCTTTGCTATGCTAACTGGGTGAACTATTAAACAGCCCAAAATGTGAAACATGAACTTTATAAAGAAAAAAAAAACTTTCTACCCACACACTATTTCAGATATGTACAATGATATGTGAAAGTGTGAAAATTGATTTGTTGACAAGAAAGCATCAGGGAATGGCAAATTTAATGGAAGTGGAACTGGAGCTGCGGGAGGACCGGAATGTGGAAGTAGACCACTCTATATTGTGTAAGAGGTCCATTCCATTGCAATCCTCTTTCAAAACCCATTAAAGATGTAGTTTTCCATCACGTGACTTCCGGCGGGATCACCGGCAATTTTGGGGGGATAATCACGTAAAATGGAACAAAAAAAAAAAAAGTGAAAACGTCAAATTTATTATGAAAGTCTTGATAATGACAGACAGCGGTATGACGACAAATTAGGTTTGAGAAGCAGCACCCCCCCCCCCCCCCCCAATCTCATTCCAAAGCAAAACTGGACAAAAGTCATGGAGAAGTGGGTTAGCATCACCTATCCAGACATGTACAAATCTAAATACAGACGTGGACAAAATTGTTGGTACCCCTCTGTTAATGAAAGAAAAACCCACAGTGGTCACAGAAATAACTTGAATCTGACAAAAGTGGTAATAAATAAAAAATCTATGAAAATTAACCAGTGAAAATCAGACAATGCTTTTGAATTGTGGTTCAACAGAATTATTTCAAAAAACAAACTCATGAAACAAGCCTGGACAAAAATGATGGTACCCCTAGAAAAGATTGAAAATAATGTGACCATAGGGACATGTTCAACCAAAATGTGTCCTCTAACATCACAGGTGTCTACAAACTTGTAATCAGTCGGCCTATTTAAAGGGTGACAAGTAGTCACTGTGCTGTTTGGTGACATGGTGTGTATCACACTAAACATGGACTAGAGGAAGCAAAGGAGAGAGTTCTCTCAGGAGATTAGAAAAAAAATTATAGACAAGCATGTTAAAGGTAAAGGCTATAAGACCATCTCCAAGCAGCTTGATGTTCCTGTGACTACAGTTGCACATATTCAGAAATTTAAGATCCACGGGACAGTAGCCAACCTCCCTGGACGTGGCCACAGGAGGAGACGGATAATACGAATGGTAACAAAAGAGCCCAGAACAACCTCTAAACACATTCATGGTGAACTCCAAGGTCAAGGTACATCAGTGTCAGATTGCACCATCCGTCGTTGCTTGAGCCAAAGTGGACTTCATGGGAGACGACCAAGGAGGACACCACTGTTGAAAACAAATCATAAAAAAGCCAGACTGGAATTTGCCAAACTGCATGTTGACAAGCCACAAAGCTTCTGGGAGAATGTCCTATGGACAGACGAGACAAAACTGGAACTTTTTGGCAAAGCACATCAGCACTATGTTCACAGACACAAAAATAAGCATACCAAGAAAAGAACACTGTCCCTACTGTGAAACATGGAGGAGGTTCTGTTATGTTCTGGGGCTGCTTTGCTGCATCTGGCACAGGGTAGCTTGAATCCGTGCAGGATACAATTAAAACTCAAGACTATCAAGGTATTCTACAGAGAAATGTGCTGCCCAGTATCAGACAGCTTGGTCTCAGTCACAGGTCATGGGTCTTGCAACAGGATAATGACCCAAAACATACAGCTAAAAACACCCAAGAATGGCTAAGAGCGAAACATTGGACTATTCTAAAGTGGCCTTCTATGAGCCCTGATCTAAATCCTATTGAACATCTGTGGAAGGAGCTGAAACATGCCGTCTGGAGAAGGCACCCTTCAAACCTGAGACAACTGGAGCAGTTTGCTCATGAGGAGTGGGCCAAAATACCTGCTGAGAGGTGCAGAAGTCTCATTGACAGTTACAGAAATTGTTTGATTGCCTCAAAAGGTTGTGCAACAAAATATTAAGTTAAGGGTACCATCATTTTTGTCCAGGCCTGTTTCATGAGTTTGTTTTTTAAAATAATTCTGTTGAACCACAATTCAAAAGCATTGTCTGATTGTCATTGGTTAATTTTCATAGAATTTTTATTTATTACCACTATTGTCAGATTCAAGTTATTTCTGCGACCATTGTGGGTTTTTCTTTCATTAACAGAGGGGTACCAACAATTTTGTCCACGTCTGTACATTTCTTGATCTTCATAACACTTATGCACGTTTATCCACATCAGTCCATAAATTATTCACAGAGCCCCCCAACTTAATTTCTCCTTTTTGTTTTTGGTCTCAGATTTTTTTGATATGTGATCCTATTTGATTTAGCATTAGCTAAAGGCTGGCTTCATTCAGCACACTCACCTGTCCAGGTGCTTTCAGATGAGGTTAGACCTTGCTGTCTTGGTGTCTAATTGCTATTCCTTATTGATAACAAGCAGTTGATTTGTAGACTCCCACCTACTTGTAATAATCCTCAAAGCCACAGGCTAATTAGCCGGTGTTTGACATTTTGGCATCAGAACAGCAAACCTTGAGTTACTACTCCGTCATTTTCTTCAGTAGTCAATTCAAACGAATTGACTTCCCAAGCGGGTGACACTCTTGAATGTTGGTGAAGTCTGGATCTCAGCATCCTTCTCGAAAAGCCTCAAGTCCAGCTAAGGTTAGCTTTAGCAGCTAGCTTATTCCAGCACGAGTGTCCCTGATTTGTGGTTTTCTGCCAGCAGCCTCAAGAATTAAGTTGCGTTGTTTTTCTCCACTTTAGAGCCTTCTTTCATTGGAAAGGAAATGGGAGGCGAGTAGGATCCAGGTGTGGTCTGTACAGCAGCTAAATGATTAGAAGCATTGGCGTACTTGTAAAATGTCACCATCTCAATGTCTGTTCCTTGGATGTTTACCAGTGCTGTGGGAGGTTGTCCACGCCTGCAGCAGTCCACTACCAGTTCCTTGGTTTTCCTCGCATTGATCTGGAGGCAGTTTCGCAGCACCAGTCCACAAAGTCCTGGATAAGTCCTCTGTATTTCATGTCATCCCCATCGGATACAAGGCCGACGATCACAGAATCATCAGAGAACTTCTGTAGGTGGCAATGTGGTGTGTTGTGTGAAAAGTCAGCAGTGTAGAGGGTGAACAGGAAGGGAGCCAGAACTGCTCCCTGAGGGGCCCCATACTGCAGATCGTGTCAGAGACACAGTCCTGGGTTCTCACAAACTGTGGCCGTATTTTATTGTAGATAATGAAAGAAAATGTAATGATACAGAGTGTGTCAATTAATTTTGAAAGATAAAAAACTGGAATGTTTGGCACCTGAAGCATGTTTCTTATTAGTTATGATTCTTATTGATTTTGATGCCAGTTAGTTTTCATTGTATTTAGGGCATATGAAAAGTGAGATTTTCATGCTAGGACAATGAAAGACCTCAGTATTCCCATACTCATTTTGCACATGTGTATAATCACATTCAGTGATTGTGTGCCTTGTAAAATCAAGTACAGATTCCAAAGGATGATACACTGTTTTTACAATGAAGAAAAAAAACAATGTTTACTCCATTTTAAAATCAAAATATTTAATAGGGGCAAAACACTGATACTCACCAATTAAAGTGCATTCATGGCACAGAATGCAAAGCACCACATAAAGAACACAAAAATCTTCCCAAACAATCTATTTACAATGTGACATTGCTGACAAAAATAGATCAATAAGAGAAAAAAACGGTGGTAGAATACATCTCACCTTTCACCCCACAATAAAGAACTTAAATCCCTGTCCATGCTTACATTGCTTGCATTATTGGAATTCAAATGCCATTGCATAACCATTACAAATCATGCCTTTCTTAGACATCTAAAAAGTAATCAATCATTGCTAATGGTAGTTTGATATTTATCAATCTATCCTGATCAGTCCATAGCTTTTTTTTTTTTTTTTTTTTATTAAATCCACTAGCAGTCAAGAGTAGCTACAGATGTATTCAGTCTCTGAGAGGAACGGAAACGTGTTTTTTCTGCTAGATTCACTCTCTTGGCTTGTGCAGACGCCTGACCGGCCTTACTCTCCTCCTTGTTCCAGCTGTGAAGTATGAGGCAATGGAGATAGTGTTAATATAGAGAATCAGGCATACGCGTGAGTACAATGCCAACAAAAACCATGACTAAAGGATTAAAGGACAGACAATTGAGGAAAATGCTTGAATGAAACTTTGCGGTTGGATAAGTGCATATTTTCCAGCAGTGATTGTGTATTTTTTGGCAAGCTGTGTTTTGGCCAATCCAACATTGGTGTTGATGAATTTGTCATCCAATCATGATCCACTTACCTAGAGCTTTCCTGGCAGCTGCAAATCTACCTCCCTCTGTAAAATGAAGGGAAAACAGTCAGTCTGAGATTCAACTATAGAGACAAATATGTGCACCAATACTCTGTTCATATATGCATTTAAGAGTACTCACGCTGAATGATTTTGGTAATTCTCTCTGATTCCTCATCAATCAGACTTGGGTCGCCATGGATGGTAGTGATCTTGGAAAAGTCTGGACCTGCACAATCAAAATAAACCTATTTCAAAATGGCTTACTTTGCATAAGAATAAACAGAAAAAAATCCAAACCCAAATTATCAAAAATTGACAGGCAACAGACATTTAAAAGAAACCTGTTTGGTATAAAGTGCTCAGGTGAGGACACCCTACCCTCAATGATCTGAGGCTCGGTCCCCAGGGTGAATCTGGTTCCACCTTCAGAACGGCAGCGGAGAAGGGCGTTGAAAAGTCATTTAATGACTTAGCAACTCTGACTTACAGACACATACATCCCATAAAAACAGGCCTCCTCTGCCACCGCCAGGATAAACATGCGTGTAGTATTTATGAACATACACACACTCGCACATGAATGCACAAGCGGCAACACCACTCAAGTTTAGAAAAACAGGGCAGACCGTTTCCCTTAGACCAAATGGTAAGCTGCAAGACACCAGTGAAATAATTGTAGGTAGTTGTAGCAGGTTATCGTAAAGTGTAGTTGGAGTGGCTGTGGGTGAAAACAAAGCTCACCAGAGAGCTAAGGTATATCCCTGAACCGCAAAAGCTAATTTGCACATTTCACACTCAGATGTCTGGCTCATGATGGCATTCTTGCCTCAGAGATAAAGATGCAGAATGGAATCAAATCACATGCACAAATGGTCAGTTATACAGATATCCAAATTGCTGTTTTTCAGGACAGTGCAAGTTGATGAACACTGATATAAATGTAAACTTGCCAGATTGTAGCCAGTGGCTAATTTCCATCTGTTGTCCGTGGGTTACAATTTTTCCTTCCCCATTCTATTATGCTGAGCACCAAGCCAGAGTGTGGGAAGTACCATTTTTATATGGTTATTGGTATGGCCTGGCTGGGGCTTGAACCCATGACCTCCTAGCTGAGGGACGGGTGCTCTACCACAAGGCCACCACTCATACAGGGTATGATTTATGGTTGCCACATATATTTAGCTTTTCAAGAATTTAGTATAAGCTGTTCCATTTTTTTGCCATCTGCAAACAAAGTAAATTCTAACTCATAGGTTTCAAATATCAGTTATGGACAATATAAAAAGTGTTGAGGCCCAGCACAAAACCTTGTGGAACCCCAAAAGTTAGCCTTCTATAAATCAGAGGCAATGTTATCTTTTTTTAAGTTTTGGCATAAACTTGAGGCAGCATGGTGGAGCAGTGGTTAGCACTGTGTCAACACAGCAAGTGGGTAACGATATTGATTCCACCCCTGACCATTGTGGGTTCGATCCCACCCCCTGACCATCAGTGACCCTTCTGTATGGAGTTTGCATGCTCTGCCCGTGTCTGTGTGGTTTTTTTCTGGGTACTCCGGTTTCTTCCCAAAGGCCAAAGACAAGCAGGTGAGGTTAACTGGCATCAACTGGGGATTCTAAATTGTCCTTAGGTATGAATGTGAGAGTGAATGGTTGTCTGTCTCTCTGTGTTGGCCCTGTGATGGACTGGTGATCTGTCCAAGGTGTACCCTGCCTCTTGCACAAAAGATGCTGTGATAGGCTCCAGCAACCCCCACCCCACCTGCAACCCAAAAAGGATTAAGCAGTAGAGGATGGATGGACGGCATGAATTTGAGGTTTTTCTTACAAATTTTAGACTGAAATTTATAAGTTGCAAATTTAGAATTGACAGAGTATTTTTTGCAGGTTGAAGATGCCTGCCTCAGATGAATGCAAGGTTTTTTCTTGCCCTAATAGATGCATCCTTTCCTGAAAGTTGAATGGCGATATTTCCATCCAGTTTGTTATTTCAGTAAACATGGGAATGCCATGGATCCTGAATGAACAGGCTCAGACATCAGAGATAAGTTTTATCTGGCACTGAGCCAAACACAAAAGCTCAGGATGTAACCCATCTGGGCTGCTGGTTTGTTTCCAAACCACTGCTGGAAAAAAATTCAGATATTCAAGCCTTAAAGATAAAGAAGCTGAGATGCTAATACAACCACATGACTGCTTGTACACAATTCCTTCAATTTCTATCTTGAGTCACTGGTGATAAGGAATGTACACCAGACAGACACACCAAAACACACCAAGGAATTGTCTGATGATTCTGTGGATGATGCAGACATGAAAATGAAATGCAACATCACAGCAAATTCAAGTTAGATAGCAGGACCATGGATGTATTTGTTATAAGAATTGTTAGAAAGGGCATGAAAGCCATCTACATAATCATGCTCTTTGAAGGCTCTGAGGTAGAAAACCTGTTATGGAAACTCACCAGTGGCCTTTCCTCCTGCACCAACATCTGTACCTGCAGTCAAAGGTACTGTGTCATTAATTCACACTGAAATATTTTAACTTTAAAATTAATTTTTTGAAAGATAGTTGGTATTTACCTTCAATGACTCTTGTAACTTGGGTAATAGAAGGCTGCCTTTCAATGACTCTGGTGACTTTAGTTACAGAAGGGCCCCCCTCCATGACCCCTGTCACTTTGTTCATCTCAGGCTCACCCTCTACAGCCACCTCTCTGTCAATGACTCTGATTACTTTTGTTGAATCCGGGACTGCCGAAAGACAGATGCAGCGTAAGGACAGTAGGCAAGTAGACAAGCTAGCAACTGTACTTTATAGTACCATTACATTAGAAATTACTTGAGTAACAGTAAAAAAAAAAAAGTACCTACTGAAAAAGATACTCGAGTAGTGAGTAATGACTTCACTTCCAAAAAATTTAAGTTTTGATTCTTTTTTATTTTTTCCATGCATTTCTCTTTCTTGTGAATTAGCTACTTTTATGATAATTTGTAATTTTCTTATAAAGTTTCTTGCAAATTTAGAAAGATTCTTATTCAAGATTTTTATTTGTCAATATTACTATACGTAAAGGACATACAGGAGAATTGAAATGGTGCTTCTCTCTTCAGTGGTGTGCGCAATATAAAAAACCCCAAAAAGAATAAAGCTGGAAAAACAACAGCAGTCTATGTACAGTAATGCTACCCATAGTGCAAATAGTGACAAAAGATAGACCCAGACATCCCATAGTACAAATAAAGAAATGATAAAACTCAGCAATCCTATATACAGAAAAAGTAGAGCAGCAATACTCGTAGTTGCAGACAGTGACAGATGGGACTGCACATGGACAGTATTGCAAAACAGACATCAGCAGGTATGGCATTTGTGCAAATGGTTGCAGTAAAGTGCAGAGACATACAGCAGCAAAGGTATTACTGCTGGTGTGCTGAGGGAGTTATTGTGCAGGTGAGTGTGTTAGGGTCGGGGGGGGGGGGTGGCAGAGTTCAGGGTCCTGATGGCCTGATGAACAAAGCTGTTTAGCAGTCTTGTGGAGGAGGCCCAGAGGCTGCAGTACCTTTTCCCTGAGAACAGGGGGCTGAAGAGGGAGTGTGAGGGGTGGGAGGTAGGGCTGTGTGATATGACGATATATATCGGATGACTATATAAAAACATCTATCGTTTCTATAAATATTTAAAATGTCCATACCCCATTTATTCAGTAAAGCTCCTACCTCACCACCCTTTGTCAGTGCCCCGCCTTTTCCCTGCAGTGCACGACTGTGCGCAGTGGAACAGGTGTGGTGGGTGGCTAGGCTTCAGTCCGGTGGTTTCTAATGCTAACTCCAAACTACTGGTTCAGATAACTTCTACTCCTGTTTGCCAGGGATGTGGGACTGTTTTTCATTGTGCTGCATCAGAAAGGATAGTTTGCCAACCTCGTTTTAATAAGAGATAAGTGACGTTAACACCATGTCTAATTATAAAACGATAAATGATCGTCATTTAAGCTAAGCTGTGCTAACTGGAAACCGTAACAGACCATCTTTTTTTTTTGTAAATTACTGCTGAGTTTCTTAGTTTTGTCTGAAAAAATTTATTAAAGCTGCAAAAGTGTATGATGGTGGCACACACACGCAAAATAATAAATACATTAAAACCGGTCGGCGGAGCAAGTTGGCTCTTAATGTTATTTGATTTCTAATCATTTTTATTAGTCAAGTAGTGATAATGAATAAAGTTAAAGACGTCACATGTATTTTATTACATTACCTTTTATGTCTTTGATTTTCAGATCATGACCAATCTGAAATATATTCACCAAGAAGCAAACGGGTTCAATCAGGCCAGAATGACAGTCTTTACGCTGCAGGTCTACACATAAATTTTCACTGATTTAAACTAAGAGCTAATTTATATCTGTAGGTGACAGTCATGGGTAATTTTCTCATTTTCAGACATTTTTTGTGTTATGGCTATTCTCCTCCGGCTCAGGAAATAATTAAATTATTGATGTTTACTTTTTATTCATATATGAATAAAAAGTAATCATCATATTATGATTTAGAAGAAAAACCTGAAAATTTATGAGAATCATGTCTCAAGTGCACATTACAAAACTATTTTATAACACTGCAAAATTATGAGGGAAAATGGTACATTTAAAAAAAAAAAAGATTGTCCTTTTTATATGATTATCTAAACTGTAGAATTTACAGAAAATGTATATCATGATATATATTGTTATCATGATATAAGATGACTCATATCATGATCTGAATTTTCTGCCATATCGCACAGCCCTAGTAGGAGGTGTTGCCTGCAATATTAACGGCTCTGCGTGTGAGGCAGGTGAAATAGATGTCCGAGAGGGGGGGCAGAGGGGCACCAATGATCTTGCTGGCTGCTTTCACTGTGTGTTGTATTGTCTTCCAGTAGGAGGCGGTGCAGCTTCCATACCACACCGTGATGCAGATGGTGAGGATGCTCTCAATGGTGCCCCGGTAGAATGAGCACATGATGGGGGGTGGGACTTGTGCTCTCCTCGGTTTGCGGAGGAAATGGAGGCAAGTTTGAGCCTTCTTGACCAGTGATGTGATGTTGTTGGACCAGGAGACGTCCTTAGAGATGTGCACCCCCAGGAACTTGATGCTGCTCACCCTCTCCACAGCTGCTCCATCGATGATCAGAGGGGGATGGTGTGCGTGTCCCCTCAAAGTCAACCACGATGTCCTTGGTTTTTCCCATGTTCAGGAAGAGTTTAGTGTCTTTACACCACTGGACCATTTGGCTCACCTCATTTCTGTAGTTGGCCTCCTCATTGTTGGTGATGAGGCCCACCACCATCATATCATCCATAAACTTGATGATGTGGTTGGTGTTGTAGGCTGGTACAATCATGGGTCAGCACGGTAAAGAGCAGTGGGCTGAGCATGCTCAGTGTGATGGTCTTGGATGTGTTGCTGTCAACCCACACATTCTGTGGCCTCCCTGTGAGAAAGTCCAGCACCCAGTTAAAGAAAGAGGTTTTGAGAACCAAGTGTCTGAGTTTTTGTATTAGGTGCTGGGGGATGATTGCGTTGAATGCTGAACTGAAGTCCAAGAACAGCATTTGCACGTAGGAGTTCTTTGAGTCCAGGTGGGTGAGGGCTGGATGGAGAGCAGCAGTGATAGCATCTTCTGTAGAGCTGTTTGACCTGTATGCAAACCGAGATGGGTCGTGGGAGGGAGGATGAACTTTATGTTCTGCATGACCAGCCGCTCAAAGCACTTCATTATGATGGGGTCAGTGCTACAGGCCGGTAATCGTAGCTGGATGAGACGTGCTTCTTTGGGACTGGTATTATGGTAGCATTTTTCAAAAATGTGGGGACAACAGCTTGACTCAGGGAGATGTTGAAGATGTCGGCCAGGACATTCTTGAGCTCCTCTGCACAGTCCTTCAGAACGCAAACCAGTATGTTGTCTGGTCCAGCTGCCTTGCATGGATTGATCCTGCAGAGGGTCCTCTTCACGTGAGCCGGATCCAGACTTATGGCCTTCCTCGTCTGGAGGAGGAATGGTCTTCTGAGCTGGCATGCCGTTTTGTGCTTCAAAGCAGCTAAAGAAGTCATTTAGGTTGTTAAGCAGTGTGATGTCACTCTGCTTGCCTTTGGTTGGAGGTTTGTAGTTGGTGAGGATCTATATGCCAGAGGGAACATGCATCTCTGGTGTTACTGAAGTGGCTGGATATTTTCTTGCTGTACTGTCGTTTTGCCTATTTGATGCCACGGGACAGTGGCAACTGTTGTTAGTCCTGCAGTGTCGCCGGCCCTGAAGGCTGTGTCCTGAGCCCTCAGGAGCCTGTGGACCTCTGCTGTCATCCATGGCGTTTGGTTAGCACGAACAGTGATGGTTTTGCAGTAAGTGACATCATCAATGCATTTAGCTATGTATGCTACAACAATCTCAGAGTACTGTTTGTGTGTCCATTGTGAGTGGCTGTATGCTTGAAAGTGGACTAGTCTGTAGTGCTGAAGCAGTCTTTCAGAGATTCCGAGGCCCCCTCTGACCACACACAGACCTGCTTTTTTGTTGATCTGATTGTTTTCACTCTAGGTTTGTATGCCGGCCTTAACAAGATGGTGATGTGATCAGAGAGACCCAGATGGGGAAGGGGGGAGGCTCTGTATGCTTTTTTGTGAGCTGTGTACACCAGGTCCAGCAAATTGTCTCCTCGTGTTGGAAAGTCTTCATGTTGGTGTAGTTTTGGTAGGAGGGCCTTTAAATCTGCATGGTTGAAGTCTCCTGCTGCGATGAGGAATCTGTCTGGATGTGCCGTTTGTGTCTCACTAATGGCCTGATCGAGTTCTTTTAGTGCTTTGCTCCTCTCGCTGATGCCAGTGGGCAGGACATACACGGCGACTAGCACGACAAATGAAAATTCTCTCGGAATGTAAAAGGGTTGGCACTTGATCATAAACTCCACCAATGGAGACCAGTGTTTATGCACAACAGTTGCATCACGGCACCAAGCGTCACTGATGTAGACAAAGATGCCTCCACCTTGGCTTTTCCCTCCTTCCATGAGCAGCCCATCAACCCGGTAGCATGTTAGCACCTGCTAACTGAATGGCAGAGTCTGGTATATCGTCATTTAACCACATTTCCGTAAAAATAAAAACAGCAGTTCCGCGTATCAGGTTGCATAATTCTCAGGAGCTGTATGTGGTCTATTTTGTTGTCTAGTGAGCATATGTTGGCCAGAATGAGGGAAGGAATCAGGAGTCTGTGTGGGCTAGCGGTTAGCTTTGTTTGAATGCCTCCGTGTTTACCTCTCTTGTCACCGCTCACACCGTCTACGGCATCTCCACTTGAGATGAGACACAGCAGTCGAATCTGGGGGTGTGGAGGTCTGGTGGTGGAGACCTAGGCCACGGAGTTCCTCTGTAACACACTGATCCAAGACGTAATACTTGGACATATTCCTCATCTCCAGAAGGCTGTGGCGACTATAGCTTGTGTGCAGCATCATATACAGACATTAAAGACGTGAATATACACTTAAACGTAATTTTAAACACTAAATGGCACAAAACATGGGGAGAAGGGAGGCCACTGTGTGTTCACACACCACCGAGTGTCACATATGCAAAGGCGCAATTTGCTGTTTTATCTCTTATATTTGTGGCTTTTTCAGTAATAAATGTTCCATTTTTTCTTATAAAATGCAAGTTTTTGTGATATCATTTGCAGTGTTTTTCACATAAATGGAAGTGTTTTGCTCAGAAATCTCAAGTTTTCCTCATACATTTGCACCTTTTTTCTGTAAACTAGCAACTTTCTTAGTTGCAACTCATTTCTTGTTAGTGTGTAACTTTATTCTCAAATTTAATTTTTTTTCCTCTTGAATGCGACAGTCTGGAAAGTAAAACACAAAATATCCAGATGTATTCTTTAATATAATCCAAATGATATAAAGAATTATTAGAACAGAAAATCATATTTTCCAAAGAAATCTAATGAGAGAAAAACATGACACTGTTTAAATCAGTGAAATGAAAAGTACCTCAGTGTTGCAAAATGCACTTGAATAGAAGTACAGGTTTTTTCTTGATGTACCCAAGTATGAGTAAAACATTTACTACAAGAAAACTTAAAGTACAATTTTGTTAAAATGCTACTTGAGTACTGGACTTAAAAGCAGTAGGTAAATTGAGGGGGGATGCCATCTCCCTTGTTACCCGACCATCCCCCCATCCATATTAGCAGAGAGAGTGAAAGGATAGTTTAGCAGTTACAAATACTACATGTCCTCCGGTAGTTTTTTTTTTTTTTTTTGATTGTGTGTGTGTACACAGTGGTGTGAAAAAATGTTTACCCCCTTCCTGATTTCTCATTTTTTTTGTATGTTTGTCACACTTAAATGTTTCAGATCATTAAACAAATTTAAATATTAGAGATAACAAGTAAACACAAAATGCAGTTTTTAAATGGTGTTTATTATTAAGGGTAAAAAAAAAAATCCAAGCCTACATGGCCCTTTGTGAAAAAGTGATTGCCCTGCCCCCCCCCCCCCGTTAAAACATAAATTAACTGTGGTTTATCATATCTTTGGAAAACTGAGTTCAATTTCTCTAGCCACACCCAGGCCTGATTACTGCCACACCTGTTCTTGATCAAGAAATCATTTATACAGGATCTACCAAACAAAGTGAAGTCGACCAAAAAATCCTCCAAAGCTCGACATCATGCTGCGATCCAAAGAAATTCAGGAACAAATGAGAAAAAGTAACTGAGATCTATCAGTCTGAAAAAGGTTATAAAGCCATTTCTAAAGCTTTGGGACTCCAGCGAACCACAATAAGCCATTATCCACAAATAGCGAAAACATGGAACAGTACTGAACCTTCCCAGGAGTGGTCGGCCGACTAAAATTACCCCAAGAGTGCAGCGACAACTTATCCAAGAAGTCACAAAAGACCCCACAACAACATCCAAAGAACTGCAGGCCTCACTTGCCTCAGTTAAGGTCAATGTTCATGACTCCACCATAAGAAAGAGACTGGGCAAACATGGCCTGTATGGCAGAGTTCCAAGACGAAAACCACTGTTGAGCAAAAAGAACAAAGGCTTGTCTCAGTTTTGCCAGAAAACATCTTGATGATCACCAAGATTTTTGGGAAAATACTCTGTGGACTGATGAGACAATAGCTGAACTTTCTGGAAGGTGTGTGTCCCATTACATCATAAAAGTAACAGCATTTCAGAAAAGGAACATCATACAAAAAGTAAAATATGGTGGTGGTAGTGTGATGGTCTGGGGTTGTTTTGCTGCTTCTGAACCTGGAAGACTTGCTGTGGTAAATGGAACCATGAATTCTGCTGTCTACCAAAAAATCCTGCAGGAGAATGTCTGGCCATCTGTTTGTGACCTCAAACTGAAGCATACTTGGGTTCTGCAGCAGGACAATGATCCAAAACACACCAGCAAATCCACCTCTGAATGGCTTAAGGAAAACAAAATGAAGACTTTGGAGTGGCCTAGTCAATGTCCTGACCTGAATCCAATTGAAATGCTGTGGCATGACCTTAAAAAGGTGGTTCATGCTGGAAAACCCTCCAGTGTGGTTGAATTACAACAATTCTGCAAAGATGAGTGGGCCAAAATTCCTCCACAGTGCTGTAAAAGACTCATTGCCAGTTATTGTAAACACTTGATTGCAGTTGTTGCTGCTAAGGGTGGCCCAACCAGTTATTAGGTTTAAAGGGCAATCACTTTTTCATACAGGGCCATGTAGGTTTGGATTTTTTTCCCCCTTAATAATAAACACCTTCATTTAAACTGCATTTTGTGTTTACTTGTGTAATCTTTGTCTAATATTTAAATTTGTTTGTTACACTTCAATAGGGTGACGAGGTCCTAATCAATCAAATGTGGGACAAGATCATGTTTCAGTGGGACAGTGGGGTTGGTGGGCCGAGTTGGGTACAATCGGAGACACGCACTCCAGGCAGAAATAACCAGAAAATAAACACACAATCAAAAAATACTCTCAAAATCAATACTTAAATGCTATTTACTGTGCTAAACTATTTACACTGTATTTACACGGTAATAATGCCGAAATCAGGAGCAAATAGACACAAACTCACTGCTCCTTTCTCCTCCGTTCTTGAACAAAAAAAAATAAACACTCCAAAAATCTCACAATCACTACTAAAACTACTATTTACTATGCTAAACTATTATTTACACGGTAAAAACGTCGAAATCAAATCAAAAATAGACAAACACTCATGTGCTGAAGGTCCGTCCCTGCTGCAAGCAGCTGTGACAAATTCGTATTTTCAGAGGATTTCACTGTATTATTCCAGCCCGCTGTACGACGTCACTTCTGGGATTACCATAATGCATCATAAATGGAAAGGGCAACATCTCAGCTTTCAGAATCCGTTGACGTGAGTGAGCTAGAATGAATGCTGACAGAGTTATGGCAAACGTGTAAAACTACCTATCAAATCAAATCAAGGGTGGCCACAGGGGAGGCTGATCAGATTTCAGGGGTGGCCCTAGCCACCCCCCCAAAATCACCAGTCCCTCCAAACTTTCTCCATGGGGAAGACTGATACAGTGGAAGTTGCGGTGCAGTTTCACCGACATCAGTCACAGGCCCTGGAATGACAGCCTGCCCTACTTTCCTCACAGCTGCGGGACAACATCTCAATTTGTGGGACAACTGAAAACGGGTCAAAATGCTGTGCAGCTCCACACAAAGCGGGACACCTGGTCACCCAACACTTTTTCACACCACTGTGTGTGTGTGTGTTAAAATTGTACTTTCATGACTAATGTGTGGCATTTGTAATGGATTTTCCTTAGATTAATTATTCTAAGAAAATGGCACAAATTGGGAGTATACGGTAGCTGCAAATTTATAAGTAAAATGTTGAAAAGTTTTAACAGAAGTAGTTTCCAATGTACATAGGTTTTAGTATGTGGGGAAAAAAGGTTGTAAATTTATCACAAAAGTGGAGAAAATTAACAGATTTCTTTGAAAAGTTACAAATTTGCCAGGAAAAAATTATACATTTAAAAAAATGTAACTTTACAGTAGAAGAAAGTTAAATGTAGAAGTTACGGGGAATTTATGAGGAAAAAAGTTTTTAAAAAAAGTATTCAAATTAGAAGCTTTTGTGCTTGTTAATTTACTTTTTTCTTTGTAAATTTGTGACATTGTGAATTCATTACCTTTTTCTTGTAATTTTTTTTTTTTTACCTCTCACGTGTGACTTTTTTGTTACCAAGTTTAAACTTTCTCAAATTTGGGATGTGTTATGGCAAAATTATGACTTTTTAAAATGTAAATTAGCATCTTATACTTTTTTCATCTTTATTCTTGCCAATATATTACTTTAAATTTATTACCACCACCCCCGTTGAAAAACAACAAGTTGTTTACCGAGTAAATGTAACTAGATACCCACCAGAACATTACCCATATACAGTGCATCCGGAAAATATTCACAGGGTACTTTACTTTTTCCACATTTTATGTTACAGCCTTATTCCAAAATAAAGCAAGTTAATTTTTTCCATCAAAACTCAACACTTCATAATAACATGAAAAAAGTTGTTTTGAAATTTTTGCAAATTTATTAAAAATAACAAAAACTAAGAAATCACATATACATAAGTATTCACAGCCTTTGCTCAAGGTTTTGTTAATGCACCTTTGGTAGCAATTGCAGCTTCAAATCTTGTTGAATATGATGCCACAAGCTTGGCACACCTATCTTTGGGCAGTTTCACCCTTTCCTCTTGGCAGCACCTCTCAAGCTCCATCAGGTTGGATGGGAAGCGTCGGTGCACAGCCATTTTCAGATCTCTCCAGAAATGTTCACTTGGATTCAAGTCTGGGCTCTGGCTGAGCCACTCAAGGACATTCACAGAGTTGTCCTGAAGCCACTTCTTTGATATCCTGGCTGTGTGCTTAGGGTTGTTGTCCTGCTGAAAGATGAACCGTTACCCCAGTCTGAGGTCAAGAGCGCTCTGGAACAGGTTTTCATCCAGTATGTCTCTGTACATTGCTGCATTTATCTTTCCCTCTATTCTGACTAGTCTCCCAGTTTCTGCCACTGAAAAACATCCCCACAGCATGATGCTGCCACCACGCTTCACTGTAGGGATGGTATTGGCCTGGTGATGAACGGTGCCTGGTTTCCTCCAAATATGACGCCTGGCATTCATGCCAGAGAGTTCAATCTTTGTCTCATCAGACCAGAGAATTTTCTTTCTCATGGTCTCACAGTCCTTCAGGTGCCTTTTGGCAAACTCCAGGTGGGCTACCATGTGCCTTTTACTAAGGAATGGCTTCTGTCTGGCCGCTCTACGATACTGGCCTGATTGTCAGAGCTCCAGCGTTTCTCTGTGGAGAGAAGAACCTTCCAGAAGGACAACCATCTGCAGCAATCCACCAGAGTGACCATCGGGTTCTTGGTCACCTCCCTGACAAAGGCCCTTCTCCCCCGATCGCTCAGTTTAGACGGCTGGCCAGCTCTAGGAAGAGTCCTGGTGGTTCCGAACTTCTTTCATTTACGGATGATGGAAGCCACTGTTCTCATTGGGACCTTCAAAGCAGCAGAAGTTTTTCTGTACCCTTCTCCAGATTTGTGCCTCGAAACAATCCTGTCTCGGAGGTCTACAGACAATTCCTTTGACTTCATGCTTGGTTTGTACTCTGACATGCACGGTCAACTGTGGGACCTTATATAAACAGGTGTGTGCCTTTCCAAATCATGTCCAATCAACTGAATTTACCACAGGTGGACTCCAATTCAACTCCAGAAACATCAAGGATGATCAGTGGAAACAGGATGCATCTGAGCTCAATTTTGAGCTTCATGAAAAAGGCTGTGAATACTTATGTACATGTGATTTCTTAGTTTTTTATTTTTAATAAATTTGCACAAATCTCAAAAAAAACTTTTTTCACATTGTTATTATGGGATGTTGTGTGTAGAATTTTGAGGAAAAAAATTGAATTTAATCCACTTTGGAATAAGGCTGTAACGTGGAAAAAGCGAAGCGCTGTGAATACTTTGTGGCTGCACTGTACATACTGTATACTCCGAGTACAGAGAAGTTTACAAAGCAATAGTGAAGGAAAAAGAACCTGGCATTTGCACAGTATTAGACTGAAAGAATAAGCTATGAAAGAATAAGCTATGACAAATGAGCTGGGTTCTGTGGATGGATTTTATTTTCTGATTGAGGGTTTGACATTAAGGCATTTCATTTTAAAAATCTGTCAGTGACTAACACTTAAACAGGCCAAAAAGTTTATATGAGACAACATGAGGAACAAATTCTGATCTGGGCATCAGTAACTCACAGATCCTCTTTGGTCTTGGCTCCATTAGCTGGGAACATTATTTTACTTGTTTTATGGCTACTGCTTTTGAGTGACTTTTGGTTTCCGGTGATTGTACTTAAATCATTCACTAGGAGGTGAAAGCTCAGACCCCCTTGTAATACATTAATCATACCCAGAATCATGCCTCTCTTTCAAGTACTATAATTTAGAGGTTTGTATGAATTATGCTTCAAACTGTGGCTGCTTTCCCTTTGTGGGTTTGGTATGACAACATGAGCACGATTTGAACAAATCCAGACTTAAAATGTCCATTGTAGAACACAAGGACATGATAAATGGTATGTAATAAATCTGCAGCTCTCAAACCTCTCTTTAAAAAATGATGTAGTCAGAGCCTTTGGAAAAGCTGTGACCCTTTTGTTTTGTGAATCCATAAAACAAACTAATGCCTGCTCACAAGTGGTTCAGAAGTGATTTTTGTAAATCTCACATTAGTTTGTTTCATGAATGATGACTGGTACAATGGGAAAAGTTAAAAAGAAAACAAAACGTACAAACACCACTTGAAGACTGCTAAAATGAATCAAATAATGAACTTGATCCACTGGAGTCTGTGACCTCTACAGCAGGAGCTCTGCATCAGCTCTAATGGGCCTTTTTTTTTTTTAACCTTAAAATGCTTTTTAAAAATTGGCTTATGTTATGCATTAGTTTACATGCTTGACAACATAATTGCCTCAACAATGGAACAACAAACGTCCTTGCTGGAGCAGCACACAGTTTTGTAATCAGTGCAGTGGGTATGTGTCTCACACAAGGTGATCGTGATAGTTGGCAAGCTTGCCAATGTAAATCATGTAGGATCACATGGATATTAATCTGATTTTTACTGCTTTGGAGTGGGTGGAGATGAGTGTCAGGTGATTTGCGACAGAAGGGTAGTAGCTAGAGTGAAAGGGAGGATTTACAAGAAGGTAGTGAGACCTGCTATGATGTTTGGTTTGGAGATGGTGGCACTGACAAAAAGACATGAAGTGGAGCTGGAGGTGGCGGACTTGAAGATGCCAAGATTCTCACTGGGAGTGACTGGAGGCACAGGATTAGAAACGAGTATACCAGAGGGACATCTCAGGTTGAGCAGTTTGGAGACAAAGTAAGAGAGGCAAGGCTGAGATGGTTTGGACATGTGCAGAGGAGGGACATTGAATATAATGGACAAAGGATGCTGAAGATTGAGCTGCCAGGCAGGAGGAAAAGAGGAAGACCACAGAAGATTCATGGATGTAGTGAAGGAGAATATGGAGAGGGTTGGTGTTACAGAGGAAGATGCAAGGGATATGGTGAGATGGAGGCCGATGATCCGCTGTGGCGACCCCTAAAGGGAGCAGCCAGAAGAAGACGATGCATTTTCACATAAACATTATATTGTGAACATTTAACAACAGTCAATTTTTACTGCTTTTCTTATGCACACATTTTAAGCCCAAATCGTCGTCTTCACGTTTGTCGCTGTTAAGCATGGTTGGGTCCAAAAAGTAATTGTATTTTAAGTAAATGTAATTACAATTATTTTTTTTTTCAAGTAACATGTAATTCATTAGTTTGTAATTGTTAGACCAATTACTTTTCAAATATTTTTGGTATATCTGACCAATGAATACTTTCATCAAACATTCAATATTATGAAAATATACCTATCAACTGATTGGTCATTGTTGTTAACACTGAACAACTCACATTAATAGAGTTCATTTGCTTGTTGAGACGAAGAATATTGAAGAGCTCTTCCCAACACACAGATCTGCTCTCACTGATCTGTAATCAAGTCAATTGCAGTCTTGACGGTCAGTCACTGACTGAGGTCTTCATAACCTGCGTAAGCAGTTCCTGGCAGGAACGTCCTGCTAATTGGTATCAGATATTTAACCTGAGCAATATGTTGATTACTGTGAGCACTTAGTAGCAGATAATCATGTGTGTTTCTGTATGTTTGTTACATATCAAGATGAATAATAAGCAAGAATTTATGTACAAGTGTTGTTACAATCATAATGTAAAAGGCCTAAAACAGAAAAGTAATTACAAAAGTAATCACTTTAAGTAATTTATTACAATTTTCATGAAAACACACCTAACTGTAATCAATTACTTTTAAAAGTAATTGTTTTTATAACGGATTGCTTTCAAAGTATTTAGACCCAACTCTGGTGTTAAGAGGATCATCTGCGGCAAACACACTGAAATATCTCCTACAATCTGATGGATTCTTTCATTTTAGCCAGTCTTGCAATTCTGCTGCTGATGCTACTTAAATCTTTTTTTTTTTCCTTTCCATTTTTGGATCTCAGACAGGAGAACTTCAATTTTGCCCAATACTTTGTTTTTTCTTACACTTTGAAGTTTGAATTTTTGTGAATGAAACTTCTGGTCACTATGGAAAGTGTGGCCTTTGGTAGTTTTAGGGCGTCAATTATGCAAGTCGCCAATTCTTGTGAATGTGCGCTCACTTACACACAGGTGGAATTCAGCATTTTTATACAGACTGTTTACACACTTTTGTAGGCCATATGAGCATTTGTTGAATCTGGTGTGGCTCGTTCGTACAAACACAGCTTACTATCAAAGTATGCGTGATTTACACACACATGAGTTCATGTTCTTGCATGAGGTCCAATTATGCAAATGTAGAATGCAAGATGGATTTCACTTTAAGAGCAGAGAGTTATTTACATTCACTGTTAAATGATAATATTGCACTTGTAAGTGGTCTTGACCCTTTTTCGGAGCGTTTGAGCAATTTGGTATCTCTGCGCTGTAGCAACAGCTTGACCTCCCACTTACGGCTCAGCGCTATGCATTTCACATGGAGGCTTTCTATTTACTATAGTATAGTGCAGAAAAGAAGATGTTTTGTTTAACTTTCAGTGCTGTGGGCACAGTGCCAAAATCCAGTAAATGCCCAGAGCATTTTTGCAACCAGGGTGTTGACACATTAAACAATTGACTATATAGAAAATGAACAAAAAATGGACACTTCCAATGAAAAAAACAACAAAAAACACTTTCTGCAGACTCATGGCATAAATGCTTCTTTGTATACTTTTGTACAGTTATAGTACCACATGGTATTTGCAAAAAAAAAAAAATACTTATAGTGCACTGAAAATCTGATATTGTGACAGCTCTTGTAGTTAGTTTGCTTACAGTCACAACTGTTGAAAAATCAATTCTGTTTGCAATTGCTCATCTTACCTTCAACGTAATGAGTAGTGGTGATGGTCCTCTCTGTGAAGGTACAATATCGCTTTTAATTTGTTGCAGAAGCAATAATATTGACTTCCTGTTATTAACAAAACTTACTGAGGAAAGTGAGTGGGATCTCAGTGTACACAAATCCAGGAACAAACTAATAAAACAAAAAACATACATGAATATTTAAAACAAGGAAAAAGACAGACAATTTACACGGTCACATTGATCTGCATGTTTAGCTCTTTTTTGGTACCTTTATGTGGATGTACTTAATCAGCTTCTTCAGGAGGACCAGGAGGTCCTGGCGGCCCACAGGGAGGTCTGTAAGCAATATCAGTCATCCTTAATGTGTGTTAAACAGAGGAAGTGTGGTATGCAGCGGTAGTGATGTTGGCTGTTCTCACCTGCAGGGTAGAGAACATTCCTCACCACATGGATCACACCGTTTGTTGCCATCAGGTCACCGTCAGGCACATCCACAGAGTTAACATGGATGGAGTTATTTACCTAAGGAAACAGAATTATATAGTATAAAACTTTCAGCAGATTTTCATTCATTCATCCATCCATCATCTTCCGCTTAATCCTTTTCGGGTCGTGGGGGGGCTGGAGCCTATCACAGCATCTTTGGGCGAGAGGCAGGGTACACCCTGGACAGATCACCAGTCCATCGCAGGGCCAACACAGAGAGACAGACAACCATTCACTCTCACAGTCATACCTAAGGACAATTTAGAATCCCCAGTTTGATGCAGATTTAAACATGTGCAAAAACAACCATTTGGAAAAAAAAAATGCAAAGCTGTGTCAACATTTGAAACTTTAACTTGTACTTTTACAAATGGTGAAACAAGTAGTCACCTGTCCTACTGGTGGAAAAATGCACCAAAAAAAAACATTTTTTGCCCCTTAAAGAAACCCCAAAGACCTTGTGTGAGACATTGGCTGACGACCTGATATCACAGCTAGGGGGTAAACGTAAGTCAGCCTGTAAGACTGAGCTACACAAGAGTGAAACAGACACAGTCAATGGCAGGTGGAATGCTTTTAAATAGGAGTGGGGAGTGTTGAGCCAATGGGCCGACAGGGTGCTGACAGAAATGACAGGAAGTTTGAGATCTCCAGAGATCTGAAGCTTTGAAGTAGATCAAAGGCTCTGATGTTAATGAGAATGTGGGGACTGTTTAAATCTTACAGCAGAAGCTAAGCACATATTTACAGTATACAGTATGTGGTTGTTTAAAACTTGAACACATAAATATCCCCTTACAGCAGGTGTTGTCAAGCATTACTGTTATGAGTAGGAGACAAATCAGTCCTTGAGATTTAAAATTACAGTATAAGGTCGAAGTATAAACTGATCTTTCAGCATTATTAATGGGCAAGTTTTTCTAAATACGGAAGTTTTTTTTTTTTTTATTATTTTGCCTAAATGCATCTATTGTCTTGTAAATTTGCATTTTCTTTTCTCATAGATTTGCAAATCTCTATGGAAATTGTCTTCACATTTTATATTGTAAATTTAATCTTTTTTTTATGTTTCTCTCATTAATTTATGACTTTTTTCCTATAAATTTCAAAATGTTTTGATAAATTTGTGACTCCATCCATCCATTTTCTACCGCTTTTCTGGAGGTCCAGGTCACGGAGGCAGCAGCTCAAGCAGAGAAGCCCAGACTTCCCTCTCCCCAGCCACCTGCTCCAGCACTTCAGAGAGGATACCAAGACGTTCCCAGACCAGCTGGGAGACGTAGTCTCTCCAGCGTGTCCTGGGACTGCCCCAGGGTCTATTCCCAGTGGGACGTGCCCAAAACACCTCAAGTGGAGGCATCTAGGAGCATCCTGATCAGATGCCCAAACCACCTCAACTGGCTCTTTTCGATGCGGAGGAGCAGCGATTCTACTCTGAGCCTCTCCCAGATGACTATGAGCTATTCTCTCTAAGGGTGAGTCCAGCAATCCTATGGACAAAACTCATTTCAGCCGCTTGTATCCACAATCTCATTCTTTCAGTCATTACCCAAAGCCCATGACCATAGGTGAGGGTAGGAACGTAGACTGACCAGGAAATCGATAGCCTTGCTTTAGAGCTCAGCTCCCTCTTCATCACAACAAACCGATACAATGTCCGCATCACTGCAGATGCTGCTCCCATCTCCCGCTCCACTCTCCCCTCACTCTTGAATAAGACCCCGAGATACTTAGGCTATGGCCACACTGCAGGTTTTAATGCTCAATTCCAATTTTTTTTTTTTTTTTGCACAAATGTGACCCATATCTGATTTTTTAATGACAGTCCGAATGGCACATATCCAATTTTTTCACACCAGACCCAGGCCACTTTCATATGTGGTCTTAATTCTGAATACGCATCTGATATTTTCCAAAGCGACCGCAGCCTGAACGGTCATGTCACATGTCATCCGACTTTTTCTTCAATGAAGTGAGACAGACGCTACAATTCTGCTGTGGAAGATGCCACAGGCATGACAGACAGCTGATGTGTGCCTTTTTTTTTTTTAAAATCAATCTTCTTCCCTTTATCATTGGATCATAATTTTGTCGGCTCCCACGGCACAACAACTTCAAAATTGCAGGCGGGGCAGGGGGCTGAAACCGTCAGACATTACAGGCGCACAATAACGGCCCATTTTTTAAAAACGTAACGCCACATCTACGGGCCACTGTATTATGTAAATGACTGTGGAGCGGAATGGCCAGATAGGGGCATACGAAAACGCAGTCCAGGAGAGGGGAGTCTCTGGCAGCTCCTGTGCAGGACCGGTGTTACGCCACTGGTACGATCCGTGCTGTTTATTGGGGCGAGAGCCCTATTGTAATCACTAGGATTATTTATTATTAACCTTACTTATACAGGTAATCCCATTGAGACACGAGGTCTCATTTTCAAGAGAGCTGTTTAATCGATCGATTCTGTTAAAGCAGAGCTGATCACAGCGGTCATCTGGCCTGTAGAGGAATGAAACTGGTCTCATTTTATTTGTGCATACATTTCTGAATGTTTTTAACATTTATTTTGCTGTGCTGCATCAAGATGAAGTTCTGCCCCCCCAATCATTTGGGGCTCATATTTACTTCCACAAACATAACGGTGTGCCTGACGTTTTGTTTACTTCTGCACATGCGGGTCACTTCATAGCTGGAGACCGTTCATACTCCAGTCTGATGGGGGTCGCATTTAAACTATAATGTGAATGCCCACACACAAAAAACAAATAAAAAATTGTCTTTCAGCAAAAAAATCGGAATTGAGCAATAAGACCTACGGTGTGACCGTAGCCTTAAACTCCTCCACTTGGGGCAGGAGCTCGTCCCCAACCCGCACAGGACAATCCACCCTCTTCCAGCTGAGGACCATGGACCCAAACTTGGAGGTGCCGATTCTCATCCCAGCCACTTTGTGATTTGTTTCTTAAATTTGCCACAGTTTTTTTTTTTTGTTTTTTTTTCATCCTCAAAACTGCAAAGAACATGTGTGCATGTGGCACTGTGGCCATATCCTTAAGAGAGAAAGATCAATATTTTTACACCATTATTTTATTTAAGGGCTGTGGATCAATTTTTTAAAGAAAGATAAACTGCACATTTTTCTATAATTAATTGTCATTAATCACTAAAAGTATACTTTACAAAATTTAATTGCATGCATTTCATTAAACATATTTGTGACTTATATTCAACGAAAATACTGCGAAAGCAACATAAAAAACTTGATAATCATGAATGTGTTCAATTAAAAATTTTTACATTTATAGCCCTGCGATGGACTGGCGATCTGTCCAGGGTGTACCCTGCCTCTTGCCCAAAAGATGCTGGGATAGGCTCCAGCCCCCCCGCAACCCGCAAAGGATTAAGCGGAAGAAAATGAATGAATGATAGGAATTTGTAATGTTTTTTTATTTCATTATTAAGAGGGAAAAAGAGGGACCCCTCCGTGGATCACCACCTTATCGTAGGCAAAGTGGTCCTGGGTGAAGGGCCAGTCTAAGAGTGGTCCAGTGGCTCTCCATGAAAAATGTTACATCAAGGACCCAGTGTACACGGGTCTGCCCTCGAGTGGGCTCACCACCTGCAGGAGGGATCACGGTGCTATGCGAACCAGGCAGAAGTTTTTACTACTCTGGCTGGTCTGATGCCCCTGCGACCTGGTTCCCCGGATAAGCGGCAGAAGATTGATGGATGGATATAAAGAGGGAGCCGATTTCTCTGCAAAAACTAACATTTTTGTTATTGTTGTCACATTTCTTGTTTTATTCTGAAATGTCAAAGAGGAAGTCAGTGCTTTTACTTAAGGTAACTTTCCTAATTATCTCAACTCTAAAAAGTACAAACAGAGCAATTATTTATTGATTTCCAGAGCTCCTGACTTTAATGGTGCATTAGAAGTTTTTATTCCCTTTATCTTCCCTTCACTCACTTTGACAGTGTGGGGTGTGTGCACAGAATGAGGTCACCGCAACCACTGAAGGATCATCCATCCATCCATCCATCTTCTTCCGCTTAATCCTTTTTGGGTCGCGGGGGTGCTGGAGCCTATCCCAGCATCTTTGGGTGAGAGGCAGGGTACACCCTGGACAGATCGCCAGTCCATCGCAGGGGTCAACACAGACAGACAGACAACCATTCACTCTCACAGTCATACCTAAGGACAATTTAGAATCCTCAGTTTGATGCCAATTAACCTAACTTGCATGTTTTTTGCATGTGAGAAGAAACCGGAGAAATCCCGGAGTAAACCCACACAGACACGGGGAGAACATGCAAACTCCACACAGATCACTGTTGGTCGGGGGCTGGGATCGAACCCAGGATCCCCCGGCCAAGGGTGAGTTGCTGTGCTGCGGCAGTGCTAACCACTCCGCCACCGCGCTGCCCACTGAAGGATCAGTTTAGTTTAGTGTAAATTTAAATGCTGAAAAAGAAGACCTACTCTTTTTTTAAAGCTGAGCCAGCTGCTGAGACAAACCAGTCACCACTGCCAACACCACCTCAGGGAGTGACCTGACGGTGTCAGTTTTTTAAATGCATCAATTCAGTTGATGACTTACAGATTTAACTTGTAGGTTGTTTCCCTGGAGGGTTCGGAGCAGATTTGTAACTCCTCCCTCTAACCCTCCATTGATGAAGATGCCATTACTGAAGTGGTACAGGAGAATCGTTCTCAAAGTTGGTACATCCCCTGTAAACACATTTTGAACATGTTCATCCTGCATACAAAAGAAAAGCCATCCTCGATACCCCCCCCCCTCCTAGATCTGTTTTAAAAAGTGAGATGTGTGATTGAATGTAGGTATGTGTCGTCATAGTGTACTCACTTTTAAGCAGAGCCAAGTCCTCTTCGTTCAGCTCATTAAAGGCATCATCAGTAGGGGCAAAGATGGTAAAAGAGCCTTCCTGTTTCAGCACATCAGTCAGACCTGCTATCTCCATCAGTGACAGGAAAATCCTATATCATGTAAACACACAAATTTAAAAAAGTGATGAGAGCAATGTATGGAAGCTACAGATTATTTTTTAGTCTTCAGTGCAAAAACATTTCCTTATTTTTGTTTAAGGATAAAGAAATACAAAAAGGGGGAAGGGGGAAATTAAGGTAAATAAGCTACAGTGTACCACAGTAAAAGGCACTGATCTTTTCAATTTCCAAATTTACCACATCTGTATCTCAAACTGCGTTTCAAATCATGATCTCAAACTTTGTGTTTCTCTGTGTTGTGTGTCTCCAACTATAATGACTCAAGGATTTGTATCAGCTAAAAACAGACACTACAGTATATTCGGTTTGGACTAAAAACTGTCATGTGTTGCACTTTTAATTTTGGCTCTGAAGTTCAGCGTGGGATTTGGGAGACTTGGGCTCTTCTGTGATCACCCTGAGTCATACATCTGTTTCTTCTATTATTCATTAGTCCCGGTTGATGCCTTTAAATGACACATTTATGTTTACTTATGTTACATTAGCTCCATATGGTATTTATCTTTAAAAAGCCACAAATCTTCACTAAATACATTTTAATTACTTATTTACAATTTGATGAGTTGGCCACATGTTTGCAATACGCTAGTGACTCAGAAAATTAAACCTTTTCTGTATCAGGTAACGATCATCTGAAAATACATCTAATTACTCCCTTTTCACTATATTGTAATGTTATTGTCCCTGCTAGTAATACTATATTTTTTTCCATATCCTACAGACATTGCATGCAATTGTAATGGGGTGGCCAAATTTTGGCATACCTCTGTACATCAACAAAGGTCAGCTGGAACACTATAATCCGACTCAAATACAGCCAAGAGTTTCACCATTTCCAAAAGCACTCAAATCCTTATGAGCTGGGTGGAGGTGGGGGATGCCAATAAAAACTGCTGTCCCATGCAGCAGACCCAGCTTTGCATTCAAAATACTGCCTTTTTGTGCCTCCCTTCTCTGATCAGTTTCATGCCCTTATTTAAATTTTATTTCAGAGAAGTCACTTCACTGATGCGTTAAATACACATTTTTAGGTGGTTATGGTATAAAAGTGTACCCCTCCGCTATGCCAATTCATGTAGCTTCTGTCACAACCACTCGGTCTCCTTTCTTCAATAAGTAGCTAAAGGTTGTAATACTTTCTTCAAAACATCATCTCATTTTCTATTTCTCAGCTATGTAACCGTCAATTTTAACATCTGACCTACGCTTATTTTCAAACCATAAGACACGCAAACTGTTGGCTAATGCTTAAACAATGTACAAACATTATCAAAGCATGTCTCTTCTGTTGAGTCATGCTTTCACTCTTAAGCTACTGCTTTAACAACTCGCCATACACACGTAGATTAAGTTTGTACAGATTTAATGGTAGTAAAATGTAGTTTTAAATCAAGTGTTCTACACTTGATTAGAGAAAAGTTCCTGATTGAATTTTAATTTATTTGCTGTGTAAAAGACGCCACATGAGACCGAGTTCAGTAAGAAAACAAACTTGAAACAATTCAGCCTGGAATCATACAAATCTGTTTTAATGGCATGTCTGTTAAGTTAATTTTGTGTTATTAGAAAAAAGCGACATCTGTTGGTTGACAACTGGAGTTGGTGACCGTTTCCACCTCTGTGTAGATCCTCCTCCCTCTACCTTGATCCTAACCATTCCCCCTGACCTTAACCAATCTAAAAATGTGTATTTAAAGCATAATATATGGTTATCAGGACACTGGAAGTGAAATGCTAATTGAAAGTAAAGATAGCGCACACACACACACCTGCGTACCTTTGGGCTGCTTCCTATTTGGGGTCACCACGGTGGATCATGGGTCTGCTTATTGATATGGCAAGGATTTTACTCTGCATACTCTTCCAAACACAACCCTCCTCGTACCTGGGCTTGGGACCAGCACAAGGAGTGCACTGGTTTAGTGTTTCCCCCTGTGGCTGTGTAACCACCTTTCCTTTCCCCATTCTATTTATGCTGAGCACCAAGCTAGAAAGCATAGGGTACCATTCTTATAGTCTTTCCCTGGCTGTGGCTTAGACACTATGCCAGGTGTGGGCAATCTTTTTTGCTCAGGGGTCACAGTGAGTTTTAAAGTTTGACAGAAGGGCAGGGCCAGTATCAGATTGGAGGGGTGGGAATCTTTAGACACACAATGATTTGATTTGATTATGATTCAGGGGGCTCCAATTTGATTCTAAAATGCATCTCAATGCATCCTTTTATTGCAAACAGGATGTTTTTCCTCCCACTGTCTGATAACTTGGTCATGTTAAAGCAAAGTATCTGCAGCGACCCTTTAATTTACTTCCAATATCATCATCATCTTCTTTAAGATTTGATTGGCGGTTGGCAACCAGCTTACAGGCACATTACCGCCACGTACTTCACTCTATATCACTTCACTTTACATCACGCCATCGACTGCCACACACTCTATATATGTCTGTCTGTTTTTCCTCAATATCTTAATGAAACAACTCAAAGAAATGTGGCAAGTCACATAGAATGTTACATTCACCAGCATATATTCCACTCATGGGTGGATATTTCATTTCTCTGTTGGGAGGGACAATAAATAGAAGATTTTCTCTAAAGTAAATATAAAATTCACAAATTTACAGAAAAAATGTACACTTGAGGAAAAAAGCTACAAAGTTACTAGAAAAAAAACCCCTCAAATTTATGAGAAAAAATGGCAAATTTACAAGACAAAAAGAGCAGATTTAAGATGCAAAAAAGTAGCAGATGTGAGGAAAAAAAATGAGGCAAATTTACAAAAACCAAATTTACAAGAAAAAAGTTTGAAAGGACGCAAAAAGTAGTTAATTTACAAGAAAAAGTTGTAAATTTACAAATAAATCTAGTAAATTAATGAAGAAAAGTTACAGATGAGGAAAGCTGAAATTTTAAGAAAAAAATGCATTTTGTTCAGTTACGCAACATGATATAGAAAGGTTTATGATATTGTGGGGGTGGGTAGGGGGATGATTCTCTTTATTCCAGGCTGCGGGGACATGTCCCCCATGTTCCCCCCTTGACTTACGTCTGATTGCACCTCAAAAACCAACATGAAAAGTGTACCTGTAGCAGCATGTTCACACAGACGTCAGGGTATCCAGAATTTTAACAATAATAGACTTTTAATGAACATTATGTGTAGCGAGTCAGAGTCCCTCAGTCAAAAATACTCAGAATTTCAAACACATATTAGAAAATTAGCAGCAATCCTACTGTTCTTTTTGGTGGTTCCGTGTTTTGGTCTAGCTGGTGCCGCCCAGTCAAAATGGATGCAATCTGTGGACTGTGGTCACATATAAAGGACTGTTCAATGTTGGTTTCAGTGTCTGAAGACTACGCATGTGCATTAACTATAATTATGGTTGAAATGTCCACATAGTATGACAGTGATACTCCAGCAAACCGATTTGAACATTCAGAAAGAAATAAAATGAGGAGTCTGTGCCATGGGTTGCATGTGGTTTGTTTTGTGTTGCGCCATAGACTGTCCGGAGTCACTACAATCCTGCGTTTGCAAGTTCCGCTTCTTTCATTCCGTTAAAAAATTAATTACATTATTATTTAATATTTAAGAGTGGAATTCTTGACATTTGTGTATATATTCCAGAATCGTTCGTATCCACATCATAATGCAGCAGAAAAATCATTCTTTCTTCCAACCTCACAAATGTGTATCAGTATTTGGTGGTCCAGACATGGGCTGTAGCTTGTCCATGCCTATACTATGCACTTGTTATATATTGATATGTTTTACTTGTAAAGAATGATGTTGCCATTTTTTACAAACTATGTACAATAAGTGTTTAAATGTATGAGTTGCAAAAGCTTTTAGAAAAGCCCCATAAGCATTTGGATAAAATGATATATGACCATGAAAAAAAGCAGCAAGTGTCAAAATAAGATGATCTTACCTGAATCGGCCATCAGCAACCAGGCTCCTGTAAACTGTTTTTTCAGCCGGTTTGATCAGAGAGTTCATGACATGGAGGACCCCATTGCTTCCCTCTTTGCTGCCACGCAACATGCAAGCATTTTCAATGCACACAGCCTAGATTACAAAAAGAGGGGGAATCATTACAAGCCAAGATTTACTATGTTTGTTTACAAGTTAAAAACAAACTGCATTAACACTTGGTACGGGGCCTATAATGAAATTTCGCTTCTGTCATCATTCTGTCATGTTTTTGATTTTCGATTCCTTCCCGACTCTTTTACCATATAACATGACACATGCACACAAACACACAGTTCTCACAGTGCGGTAAATGAAAACTCTGAGCAGTTTTCCAGAGAGAGCCTCCAGCTCTTGCCCATTGTAGACCTCGCTCAGTTTGATTTTCTGGTTCAAGATGTGGTTTTCCAAAGTGAGCTTCAGCAGGTTCTGGTCCGTTCGCATTACCTCATCTGACAAAGACAAAGAAAAGCTACAAATGAAAAAATGCCAGTCCCAGTCAAACATTTCCTCCTGTGTGTGCTTCCTTACTTAAAAGGACCTGTAGTATAAAAGTATTAATCTGAACAACTTAGTTCAACTTACTAGTGAAAGCACTATTGTTAGGAGCAAGGAGAGTGTACTCTGTCTTTGAACCCAGGGATTCAGCCAAGCCCAGCTTAGACACCAAGTCTTTAAAAGTACTCTGAGACTGTCCCACCAGCTCCATCACTTCCTTAGCTAATATGAATGAGACAAGTGCAACATACTGGTCACCACTGCAGAAATGATTTGGCCAATTTGTTTAGACTTCACCATATGTTTTACCTGCGTTGGGAATGAGCACCTGGTCTATAAGGTGGATGACACCATTGGAGGCCACAATGTCCTTCTTCAGAACCATCTTGATGCCTTTGACAGTCAGACTGTCGCCATCACAGCCGATCTCGATCGTGCTGCCCTCTTCAGTCTCATAGACGGATCCTGCCATGATTGCCTCTGCACATTGGACACTGTTCAGCAGGTGATAGTTCACCAGGGCTGAAAAGGTCAAAGTCATAAAATAAGAAATTAATAGCATTGTTTTTAGACCACAAACTTCGATTTGCTAGCTATCCACCAACTTTGTGATTTTTTTTTCTTAATTTCAATATAGCTCTTAACATTAGCATACTTTCTTGCTTACATCCAATTAAACATGTTGACGTTCAGCACTTGTACTGCACTACTCCTATTGTTATCTGAGGTTAGCATATAGTGTGATAATATTTGTGAAAACAGAACTCAGCATTAGCTGGGACATGTCCATGATAACATGTTTACTTTTGAAGAGAATAGTGTGCAATTGTAGCGGGTTAATTCAACCCCCCACAACACACAGACAGAACACAGAGACAGTCAGTTCGCACTCCTGGGTTTCTTTCCGCTGCAGGCTGCGTTTACAGCCGTGAAGTTAAAGTGTTCATGCATTTTGTCCTTACTGTGCTTTTTCTGAGCATCTTACATATGTAGATGTGCTTTGAGGTAAATCTCCACAAAAAGACTGGTCAAACACAGCGCTCGGCTAGAGCAAATAACAGAACAGTGTAATGTGTATTAATGTCTACAGGCAGACGCGTTTCATCTGGCTCACCTCTGTGATGTTAATCGTGGCCTTTCATGCATTGTACTCATGCGTCCTGTCCTCACTGTGACCTAGGGACTGAGATCAATATGTCTCTCAAATGCAAATGTCTTATGCCTGTTCTGTTATCTCTTTGATCATACTAACTGCTGGGGTATGTCCTTTTGATGTATTGTTATGGTCAAGTATATATGCTGCAACTCTGTAACGCAAACCTTCTCACTCTCTCACTCTGATCCTGCAACTGGTAGACACACACGTGTCCCCTCTCCTTCTCTGAGAGCCGTGGGCTCGCTCACCGGCGCTCATGCACGGCGCCGGGAGCAGAGCTCGTGACGGCGGTATGATAATAAAACTCTACTTAAAACTACCAGGTCACCGCTTTATTTCATGCCGCCGCACTGGTGACCCCGACGAAATAATGCAGCGTGGTTGGTAGTTTTAAGTAGAGTTTTATTATCATACCGCCGTCACGAGCTCTGCTCCCGGCGCCGGCGTCTTTTTGTGGAGATTTACCTCAAAGCACATCTACATATGTAAGATGCTCAGAAAAAGCACAGTAAGGACAAAATGCATGAACACTTTAACTTCACGGCTGTAAACGCAGCCTGCAGCGGAAAGAAACCCAGGAGTGTGAACTGACTGTCTCTGTGTTCTGTCTGTGTGTTGTGGGGGGTTGAATTAACCCGCTACACTGCTCCCCCCCCAGAGGGAACGGTAGGGGACCGTGACCTCGATGTTGCAGTCTGGGCAGCGAGCAGGGAAAAGCTCTGTGCAGGAGGAGGGGGGGGGGGGGGTAGTACATGCTGACCGGGCGCAGGAAAATCGTTCGAGTGGCGCCGAAAGTGTTTGCTGCTCTGCGATGTCACGTCTGAACATGCAGAGGTCAGAAGAAGAAAAATTAGTCTCTGACTCGTCTCGTGGCCATGAAGAAAAGCAGGAGCGGCTGTAAGAAAAAAAAATAAAAGCAGAGGGACTGGCGTGTTGGTCTTAGGTGCAGAAGCAACCCCAAAACCCCCCGGGAACAGCTGACGGCTGAAATCCCTTTGTGCCGTGGCTGAGACCATTAAAAAATCCAGTGGCGAGCTGCGTGCTTGCTTCAGGTGAACGGGCAGCCCTGAAGGTTCCGAGGGTGGCGATCGGCCGTTTTTCTCGGGCATGTGCAGCGGCGGAGGACGATGGCGGTCTCTTGTAGCCTTTATTGTCCCGTGCGTGAGGCGCCGTCCTCGTAACTCCCCAGTGCGTGCGCGGGGGTTCCGTGCGTGGGTGGGCCGCTGGAGTGGCGAGTCAGGGTGCAGAAACTTGGTGGAGATCGGCGCAGACGGCGCCGATAAAAATCCAGGTTGAGCTGTGGCTGTAGATTGGCCATGGTGCGTTGGAGCGGTGAGAGGAAATAGACAATCTTTTGTCCCTCAGGCTCGTGCAGATGCGTTGGAGCGGCGGGAGGGAATAGACGATCTTTTGTTCCTCGGCTCGGGCGTGGTGCGTTCAGGTCCACGCATTGCGTTCTCCGCCGGCCCTGGAGGACGCCGTCGTGGAGAAGGGACGAGGTGCTTGCGCTCTCGTTTGGAGGAGTTGCGAGCGCGGCCGGTGCAGCGTGGATGAGCAGATCTCAGACGTGCAGATCTCATCCTGAAGAACGGGTCACCAGTGCAGCTGTGGCTGTCCAGCTCAGAAGGTTGCTTTCGCACAAAATGTGTGCGTGTTCAAGGGGTCACCAGTGCGGCGGCAATGAAATAATACGGCGGTATGATAATAAAACTTCTACTTAAAACCTTCCAACAACGCTGCATTATTTCATTGCCGCCGCACAATGAGCTTTATTTTACTAGCTAAATTAAAAGTCACTGCACATGCATATGGGCAAAATGCCATTGACACAACATTACCTAAAAAAATAGGGGATCATCAAAGCTCTCATTTCATTTAGATAAATGCCATCTTTACTTTTGGACTTGGGCTGTGCGACATGACGATACACTGTTTATTGGATGACAAGATAAAAACGTCTGTCGTTTCATATAAAATTCTATCGTTTATATTGAGGTGTTGCAAATTACACTGTTTACAGCAGTGTCTTTACGTTATTCTGGTGACAGTTTGCGGACTGCGCATGCAGTGCAGACAGAGCGTGCCCCGGCTGGCCTGGTCCCGACATGTTTCAACATGGTGACCTTCACTAGAAGCATGCATGTGAAAGACTATGGAGAGCGTTTACGAATTAGAGGCACTAAAGAATCAGCTGGTAAAAACTGAACACCGGAGTCAAACGGTAAAGCAGGCTTGTGCCCATGGAATGCTGTATAATAATTTTTCGGCTATGGTCTTAAACTTTTGATCAGCTGATGAACAGCCTGTTTTGAGTTTAAATGCAGTTTTCAATAAATTGCCTGTTCTAGTTTTTGTTCCTTACTCCCATTTCTTCTTTCTGCATTTTGAAACTCTACTTACAACCTGGTTATGCTCCACTAGTGCGAAACGCGAATGATTGTAATTCTTCCTCCAGTCTTAAGATTTGGATCAGGAGTGTGTGAGGATAGGAGGAGGCTAGGAGAGCCACCCAGTCCCTCATTCACTTACATCTGTGCCCGTTATACCAGTTCTATCTGGCCAACCACTCAAACCGCACACCCCTATCCCACATGATGTTTTATTTAGCATTTACACGGTCACATTCAGCCAATTTTACACTGGCTAGCTCTGGCTACAGCCAACCCATGGACCTAGCCAGCAAACATCAGTCTCAACCACACATCTAAGATCTGATGGGAAAGGCAGGGTGGGGTCGACTGGGGCTCATTAGCATTAAAAAATATATAGGATTTGAAATGGGTCACTGTGAAAAAGGATGTTTATTCTCATTGGCAAATTGTACTGTAGTATGTTAATCCCTGTGATAGTTTGACCAAAGCATGTCAAACTTTTCTTTAGGATCTCTGGGAACTGTGCAACATTTTTAAAGTGACACTCTGGCAAAAATCAAGTTTTTTCCCCCCGTTGTTAACATGTCTAACTTTTTTTTTGTGACTTATAAGACAAAGAGCAATATTTCACCACAGTCCTAAATCTGTGTTTTTCTGCTGTGAATTTCCAGGTTGGTAACACTACCCTAAAACAGAAGAGTTTGGACAGACTCTTTCTAGCTACATCAGTATTCCTGCTTAGCCTGACTGGTTATGTTACAACCAATCAGACTGATACTCTTGGCTACCTCAGGAGAAGAGGGAGGAGCCAAGGAGCAGCAGGATTGAGGGGGCTGAAAGCGTCTGTTTTGCAGAGCGATTAGCGAAGCAGTGGAGGAGGGAAGACCTGGCTTGAATGTTGCTCAGCGAGACCGCTGCTTTCAGCTCACTTCGCTGGCAGATTGGGTGCCGAGCTGTGGAATGTGAGCCACCCAGTGGGCCACTTTTGGTAAGCAGAACTGGCACTGGCTCGTTGCAGTCGCCAGCAGATGGAGCGCCACGCTCGGCGGGACACCTTTCAGAAAAATGTTTCACCTTTTACTTTTGAAGATACTAGCGCATGCCCTTAGAAAGCAAGTACTCCTGTCTAATTAGGCTTTACAGGCCCAAATGTACACTGTGTTTCAAAGTGTAATATAGAGGTCTAGCCTACATGTAGGCAATCACACGTTACACTTTGACAAATATGAAGGGGACTGAACACCACTGAGATGGTGCCCTCCATCTTATATGTGTAGTATATCATCAATAAACTCATGCAGTACTATAACGGGACACATTTACAAATATTTGAGACCCATTTTAGTGCATCCTTTTATATTTTAGCAATATTATCAATACAAAACACCCAACATTATTATACACAGCGTTTGGCTGCAACTGTTGCATCAGTGTTGTCCATTTGTCTGTAAATATTTAAATAAAAATTATTTATTTCATTATTTGGGCATTTGTTTCCTGTTTGGTCACGGTCGTCATTTAGTCAATGTGTGCATGTATGCCCGCATATGATATGCAGTTAATTTGGCCATTCCGCTCCACAATCATGGTGGTATTATTAAGTTTTTAATTTTTAGATAGTCGTGCGGGAGAGGGACTCGCGGTCCTGCAAAGGCCAGTGGTATCACACGGGTGAAGCAGCAGTCGGGACTCCCATCTACTACTGACCAGGAAAGCGGGGCGTGCCTCCCCGTGAAGGATCGTGGTCCGCTTGGTCTGACACCGGAGCTGGAGAAGCAGCAGCTGAACCAGCGGATCACAGCCCTTCACAGGAAGTCGAGCCAAGCCCAGCCTGCCCGGTTAACGTGAGTCTCGGCTGCTGCTTCACCTGTGTGCCATCGCTGTCCTTTGCGACACCACGCACACTCCCCAGCACACCCTTGCACCTCATGTTCTCCACATATGCCGAATTATCCTTTAGACCTATGCAATCATGGCAACTGTATGGTGTAATTTAAGCATTAAATCTTCAGCATTATCTTTTTCTAGTCAAATTTGTTGCTTTTCTCTTCCTTGTTTTACTCACAGAGCGCTGTGGTTACTGATACCGTGATGCTGTGCATTATCCAATCAGTACAGAGTCAATCCGAAACCCTGCCCACACTTCTAGAAGCCAGAGCATTAGGAGAGAGCATGATTAAACTTTTACTAATAAAAATTACATATTTTGACTGAACAGCTCCATACTCTGGGATACACACCCTCCTAACCTCAGCAAAACACTTAAAAAATCTGAGGTCAGTCTCACGAATGGTTTAAGAGGTATGTGAGGAACAGACACACAGATATGCTACATTTACAGATAGATAAGCAAAACTTTAAAGTCCGGAAGCATCATGAACAGACTAGCAGCCCACCCACCAGGAGTCGCGGCGACCAACCTTGTGCAAGCCTTGCAGGCCGCCAATTAGAATATTCATAGATCCGTGCATACTTAAGTAGGTGAAAGATTTAAAAGCTCTTTCCAAGCAATTCTAAGACGAAAGTTTTTTGTGGGTAAAAACCCCAATATGCTATTCTGGGCAATACACATTTGTTTTTGAGGTGGTTTTAGAGCTGTCGGAGTGCATCTTTAAAACAGGCATACCATATCTTCCTTTAACTATATATAGTGTCTGCAGCATTTTAAATTAAACACTTTATATTTAGCATAAATAAAATTTGATGCATGAAACTTAAAAGTCACTTATGCACTAATTAAAACATCCACTGCTAATTTAAAAAAAGGATGCTAAAATACTGATGCACTCTACAAGAAGGGACAGCGCAGGCTGTTCCTACTGAGGAGACTCAGGTCTTTTGGTGTACAAGGGGCGCTGCTGAAGACATTCTATGACACGGTGGTGGCATCAGCCATCACTTTTGGAGTGGTCTGCTGGGGCAGTGGCATTACTGCAGCCGATAGGAAGAGACTGAACAAACTGATCAAGAAAGCTAGCTCCGTCCTGGGGCAGCGCCTTGATCCGGTGGAGGAGATAGGAGAGAGAAGGATGGTGGCTAAACTGTCATCTCTGCTGGAGTCCGAGTTCCACCCTATGCAGGACATACTGAATGCACTGAGGAGCTCATTTAGCAGCAGACTACATCATCCCAGGTGCACAACCGAGAGGTTTCGTAGGTCCTTCCAACCAACGGCTGTCAGACTGTACAACCTAAGCAGGGCTGCTCGCAGAGATAGCAAAAAGACATAACAAACTAATAGTTTTTTGAATGCAAAAGATGCAATAGACTTACACAATGGTCCCCTCCGGCATACAACTAGGAAAATACCGGTAGCTACGGAGGGTGAGAATATGTATGGGCACATAATCATACCATGTAGGATAACTAAGTAGACGGTTGTGCTGTTTCATCCCATCTAGCAACAATGCTCTGCACTGTGTGTGTTTATGTTTATATTTATATATCTATATATTCATTCCATCTAGCTACAATGCTCCGCACTGTGTTTATATATTTACATATTATTCCATCTAGCTACATTGCTCCGCACTGTGTGTTTATATATTTACATATTTTTTCCACCTAGCCGCAATGCTCCGTACTGTGTGTTTATATATCTACATATTATTCCATCTAGCTACATTGCTCCGCACTGTGTTTATATATTTACATATTTATTCCATCTAGCTGCAATGCTCCGTACTGTGTGTTTACATACTCATATATTTATCTCATCCAGCTACAATGCTCTACACCACAGGTGTCAAACTCATTCCATGGAGGGCCAAGACCCTGCAGGTTTTACCTCCACCCAGTGTCTTCAACAGGTAATTTCTCTGAATTTCTTCCCACTGATTGCTGATCAGTAAAAACACCTGCTGAAGAGACTGGGTGGAAGTAAAACCTGCAGGGTCTTGGCCCTCCATGGAATGAGTTTGACACCACTGCTCTACACTGTGTGTCTGTGTGTATATATATATATATATTTATAGTAATATGTACATATGTATATTAGCTGCTCTTGCTTGCTTTTTTTTTTTTTAATTGCCTTCTGATTGTTGCTCTGAGTGTTGCTATCCCTGTGCTGTTGCAATCCTGGAATTTCCCCATTGTGGGACTAATAAAGGCTTATCTTATCTTAAAATGTTTTACTGTATCAGTACAACATTCTCTGCAAGTAAAATATGATGAAAAATTTGTCAGATTCACCCAAAATGCGTACTTTATGAAGATATTAAAGCCATTCATAATCAATGTACCTGCAATAACAGTCTTGTCTCCCATGATACGCTCCAAGTAGTCTGGGTCCAATTTGTCAAAGGCTTCATTAGTTGGAGCAAAGACAGTATATTGACCAGGCTGATCCAGCTTGTCCATCAAATCAGAAGCTAAGGCTGCAGCCTACAAAAAAACAAAAACATTTTGTTACAACCAGAGACGCTTAAGTAGATTAAACAGTTGCTTTTGCTGCACATGTTGGGATTTTACATACACTGAAAGAAGAAAGGTCGTCATTGGTATCCAAGTATTCCTTGATGGTGTGACCCACAGCGCTAATTACCCGATCAATGACATGCACCACACCATTTGTGGCCAACTGGTTACCATGGATAATCCTGGCACAGTTCACCGTTACAATCTGGGAAAGGAAATACTTTAAAGCTCACAAGACATAAAAGTATTCATGCAACCAGGTGCTTTATGCTGTGAACTGACCCCATTTGAGTAGTGGTTCAAGTGGAGCCCCAGGTCATTGTACATGGAGATGACAGTCATGCCATTCTTCACGTCTTTGGTCAGAAGACGACTGTTCACCATGTGGTAGTGCAGTGCGTTGAACATCTCGATGTTCACGTTGCTTTCCAGCGCAGATCGTGCAGCCTTCAGAAATTGCAAAATTAATCAAAGAGCAAAAACTGTGTTTAATTTCATTATTTATCCAGTTTACGCACAGGGTCCAACTCATCCCAGGCCTCGTTGCTAGGTGCAAACATTGTGAACGAGCCCTTGCCCTCAATTTCTTCCCTCAGTTTAGACACATCAGAGTACCGCTGCGTGGTTGTCGCCTTTACAAGCCCCAGTGTACCATACACATGGTCAATGGGAGCCACTGGTGATATGACAGGTGGTGGGAAAACAGAGGAACATTTTGTATTAGCTTTGAAACATCTTTTTTCATCAGACAGCAGCCTGCAGAGACTTATATAATCAATTTAGATTAGTACAGTAATAATAATTACCTACCTGCAGGGCACCCTCTCATGCCTTCTATCTTCATGTACCCTGGACAGCATTCATATAAGACCACACTGCCAGAAAATACCAAAATGTAATTTTCAAAATGATAAAACAAGCAAACCCACTAATCACAAAAAAATGATTTATGACTTTGTGCAATTTTAACCAAGAAACAAGCATAATTAATTTTTTTTGTATAAGCAAAATTGCACTAAAGGTGCAAGTATGCATGTAAATAATGACTCCTATTATGTGAGGTAAAATAAAATACAACCGACACATTTTAATAAACATTCCCAAAACAAAATAAAAGTTACGGTAGAATTTAATGCTCAGGCAAGTAGGTTAACACACATCCACATGGAGATGTCTGCTGCCCCAATTACGATATACACTTATTGTGGCCATTTCATAAATTTAGATTTTTTTTTAATGGCATTTTGACAAATAGGAGCGAAGAAAAACAAAATCCTGGCTGGAAACTAAAAAGTCCGCAATCACATCAAATTAGCTGTGCAGTTTGCACATGCTCCTAAAATTATACCGCTACAGTGCACGGGAACTAGACTACACTATCTGCAGTGTTATGAATAAAGAACAAAATGTGAGGAGGGCGAGACTGTGAGCCATAAGTCAGTCATTTAAACAAGTTTAATGAAGGAATAAATCACATTTTCCAAAGACTTTTACTGAAACTGAATCATAGTTAAATGGCCTTCGACTGGGACCCATTTCAAGCTAGCACACAAGACAAAAACAAAAAATGAGTCAACACTGGATATTAACAGTAATGAACCCAAGAAAAACATGGAGTTTTTCTAGTTAGTTTAACTGGGCTTTAACAAAATGCACATCATTACTTCCAGTTGGAACTTTTTCCATTTTAGCTAAACAGATTTGGTTAGAGTTTTTTTTTTTTTTTTTGGATGATCTTGTTACACATTTAGAGTAATTGGGGCTGAGCTCAAATGGTTCCAAAGCTCTGGCTATATAATACATGTCAGAAAATGAATGAATGAAGCAAGCTTGCTTTTCTTTCACAAATGACTTGAGTAATGATAAATACTAAAGCTATTTATCACGTACTTTAAATGTTCATAGCATTGCACAAACTTAAATTTCTTTAATTGTAACTTTTTCCAAAACTACAACTAATATTTAACCATGAACAAATGCTGTGTTCCAAGTTTTTAGAATTTTGAGTTCCCAAGAGGAAATTTAAACTAGAATGGGCCCTAAAGTCAGATTTCCAACTCTGAGGGCCCCATTATAATGATCAACAGTGCACATTTGTGGCATGCTTCCCGTTTTACCTGTGCATTGTGCGCCTGCTTTGTGCTGCAAGGTGGAGACTCATTTAAGAGAGGTGTGGCACTGGTGCAGTATTGGCACATTGGTATTTTAGTACATTTTATGATAATCCATTTTTGATGAAAAAAGGAGGTCTGTCATCACAAGAGCATTGTTAATGCTGTTTCAGCGGCATGTTTGGAAATTGCGCAGCTCCTGCTGACAAGAGCACATGAGGAAACAAAGCATGCACTGGGGCTTTTATTTTAATGGACAGAGCTGTAACAGTTAAAATGACAGGGGATTAGATTCTAAAGATAAGATGATACACTTAATTTTTTATCCAATCATTTTCATTTTAATCACAGATTTACAAGAGGAGTACTGCCTATAGATCAGGCATTAATGTATTTACTTTTTTTATTTTTAGGGGCATGAATGAACAAATAAGCAAGGAGTGTGTGTGCTTTTCACTTAACCAGACTATGTTCAGGAGAGGTATTAAAACAGGAGGTGCCTTGGTTCGTGTGGCTCTTGTGATCTGGTCTGGACACGGCCCACAGTTTGATGGCTGCACTGAGCCAGCGTTTGATGCTCTCCGCTCCTTCCAGAGATGAATGGAGGCGGCGCTGTCAGTCTGAAGTTTTTAGACTACAAACCTCTCTGCTGTGACCAAGTATTCTGTCCACATACATAACAACATAAAAATATTCTTTTTTAAGTTGTATTTTTTTAACTGATTTTAGACAATTTTGGACTGCTGAATCCAAAAATGACATCCGTTTCTCTCGATCAGGTCAGGTTTTTATGTTAAGTTATAAGCAGTTGTACAGGTGTACTGTGAATTGAATAGTAGACATTGATAAAGGTAAGTACATGTAAATTGAATGTTACGTCATCATTGTTCAAAATTCAGAGAATTTCAAGAAATAAAGAATTTTGCATCATATAAAGCGAAAATATCCGTACATGTAAACAAAAATGTCAGAAAACATGTGGCCATAGTTCAAAAAGTTGACCTGATTGAGCAAATTATTTTTGGATTCAGCACATCAAAATTGTCCTAAATCAGCTAAAAAAACTTAGACAATAAATTTGGTGTTAACCAGTGTAATCTATATCATTTCAGTTTCAGTCACCATCCATTCACGTGTGCATGTCCTTTGCCAGTTAATGAAAAACACACACTCAGACTGTTGTTTTTCTGTTAAATGTATTAATCTGAGGATAGTTAAATATAAACTGTCTACATAATATAGCCTATCCCAAATCATTTGAAGAAAGAGTAGACAGTTTTTCACTACACAGAGAAAAATGTGCATGGAGAGCAACACATTCATGTGCTACTTTAAACCTAAATGAATTTAAATTCATCTCAATTGCTCAGCCCATTTGTCCAATCACATCTTCCTCTTCCTTCTAAAATAACTGGATGGTCATTGACTGTGTTATGTCTGAAAAATGGGTGGAGTGCTGCCTGTTATATACCCCAATGTGCTGACGTCACCTGTGCGTGTCTGCAGCGTGGCATATCATGTCACGTTGCATACACTACATTTAACACCCCCTCCCTTTTTGAAAACACAAAACTGTTACCCTCCCACTTTGAGAACCCAGAGCAGATTAGCCCGACAAAACAACAGTAACTGGGCAATCGGGTAGACTGCCGGTGTGCCCGCATGGCCTTGTGGGGTATTCTGCCACGTGCCAGACCATGCCTCAACTACAAAAATGTACAGACGTGAACAAAATTGTTGGTACCCCTCTGTTAATGAAAGAAAAACCCACAATGGTCACAGAAATAACTTGAATCTGACAAAAGTGGTAATAAATAAAAATTCTATGAAAATTAACCAATGAAAATCAGACAATGCTTTTGAATTGTGGTTCAACAGATTTATTTTAAAAAACAAACTCATGAAACAGGCCTGGACAAAAATGATGGTACCCTTAATATTTTGTTGCACAACCTTTTGAGGCAATCACTGCAATCAAACGATTTCTGTAACTGTCAATGAGACTTCTGCACCTCTCAGCAGGCATTTTGGCCCACTCCTCATGAGCAAACTGCTCCAGTTGTCTCAGGTTTGAAGGGTGCCTTCTCCAGACGGCATGTTTCAGCTCCTTCCACAGATGTTCAATAGGATTTAGATCAGGGCTCATAGAAGGCCACTTTAGAATAGTCCAATGTTTCGCTCTTAGCCTTTCTTGGGTGTTTTTAGCTGTGTATTTTGGGTCATTATCCTGTTGCAAGACCCATGGCCTGCGACTGAGACCAAGCTGTCTGACACTGGGCAGCATATTTCTCTCTAGAATACCTTGATAGTCTTGAGATTTCATTGTACCCTGCACAGATTCAAGACACCCTGTGCCAGATGCAGCAAAGCAGCCCCAGAACATAACAGAACCTCCTCCATGTTTCACAGTAGGGACAGTGTTCTTTTCTTGGTTTGCTTCATTTTTGTGTCTGTGAACATAGAGCTGATGTGCCTTGCCAAAAAGTTCCAGTTTTGTCTCGTCTGTCCATAGGACATTCTCCCAGAAGCTTTGTGGCTTGTCAACATGCAGTTTGGAAAATTCCAGTCTAGCTTTTTTATGATTTGTTTTCAACAGTGGTGTCCTCCTTGGTCGTTTCCCATGAAGTCCACTTTGGCTCAAACAATGGCGGATGGTGCGATCTGACACTGATGTACCTTGACCTTGGAGTTCACCGTGAATGTGTTTAGAGGTTGTTCTGGGCTCTTTTGTTACCATTCGTATTATCTGTCTCCTCCTGCGGCCATGTCCAGGGAGGTTGGCTATAGTCCCGTGGATCTTAAATTTCTGAATAATATGTGCAACTGTAGTCACAGAAACATCAAGCTGCTTGGAGATGGTCTTATAGCCTTTACCTTTAACATGCTTGTCTATAATTTTCTTTCTAATCTCCTGAGACAACTCTCTCCTTTGCTTCCTCTGGTCCATGTTTAGTGTGGTACACACCATGTCAACAAACAGCACAGTGACTACTTGTCACCCTTTAAATAGGCCGACTGACTGATTACAAGTTTGTAGACACCTGTGATGTTAATTAGAGGACACATCTTGGTTGAACATGTCCCTGTGGTCACATTATTTTCAATCTTTTCTAGGGGTACCATCATTTTTGTCCAGGCTTGTTTCATGAGTTTGTTTTTTAAAATAATTCTGTTGAACCACAATTCAAAAGCATTGTCTGATTTTCATTGGTTAATTTTCATAGAATTTTTATTTATTACCACTTTTGTCAGATTCAAGTTATTTCTGTGACCATTGTGGGTTTTTCTTTCATTAACAGAGGGGTACCAACAATTTTGTCCACGTCCGTACTTAAACCAGTCACATAGTCCTTGAGACAAAGAGGTCTCCATCGGGCTCATGCTAGGCGGGCTCAGGCCGCATAGGCTCGGGTAGTTCTGCCGGGCGCTCCTCTGAGGTTGTGGATTGTTCATTGGTGAAGTCCCAATCTGGGTCCCAGTCCGTGTGAGCCAGCTTGGTCGTGGTCTTCTGGTCAGAAATGGGAGTTGGTGTTACCCTTCTGAGACAGCTGGTGTGCCAACATGACCCATCAGCCAGACAGAAGGTAGCTGGTCCTAGCTGCGTGGTGATCTGCATCGGTGTCGACCAGAATGACTGCAGCTTGTACGAGTGATTGGGTCGTTGGATCCAGACCGAGTCAAGCAAGTAAGGGGCGCTTCTGCTTCACAATGTGCTGTTGCTCTTCCGTCCTGCTGCTGGATAAGGGTGCCATTACTGGAGTGTCGTCTGGTGGAGGATGTGAGCGGTCCGGGGGAAGGTGCAGAGGCAGGCCAGTCTTGCCACTGATGGGGCAGGCCCTACCTTCTGGGTCCTGTGTGGATGTGAACTGGAGCTCCTGCAGTGAGGTGGCAGCTTGGGGAGGTTCACACTGCATGAGGATTGGCTCCAGTTCTCCAGGGTTCTGCTTGGTGTGGAGGAGGAAGTTGCTACGTCCACGTCCGAGTGCAGTGGACTTGGGCCGTCGGCAGTCAAACAGAATCCCATGTGGTCTGTGATGGAAAAGCCCAGTTCGTAGAACAAGTCACACCCCAGAATATTGTCACCGTGATGTGTGACTTGGAATGTCAATGCTGGAAGGATTCTTGAACAGTAGTATACCGAAAAGATGACCGTTCCTACCATGCCAATCTTTGTGTGTCCGTAGCCAAACAGTTCCATCGCGTCTGCCTTAAAGTAGTTGCAGGGGAAAAAAAGCCTCTGAACCATGGAACTTGTAGCAGCGGTGTCCAGCAGCAGTGGTAGACTGACGCCATCCAACTCTGCTGTGCACCACTTGAATGACGTGTTGCTAGAGTCCACAGAATGAATGGTGGTCGGGCTGGGCCTACTGGGCGAGCAAGACAGCAGGCTTGCAGGAACCGAGCGACACACTCTGGCTAAGTGGTTGAGCTTACCACAGCGTTGGCATCTCTGTCCTATGGCTGGGCAGGCGGGTGCGTGTGTGCAGTGCGAGGAAGCGCCACAGTTACCACAGGGTCGACGTGCTGTGGTGCCTTGCCATCCCGCGACGTTTACCTTGGGGCCCTTGTGAAGACACGTGGAGCTGTTGTGAGGAGACATGGGGCCGAAGGGCTGAGCAGCTGGGGTAACTGCTTGTGTCAGAGGAGCTGAATGTAGACAGCGCGGGTCGGAGGTCACTAGCTGTGTTGCTAACTGGGCAGCCGCTTCTAGCTGGGATGCCATTTCCACTGCCCTGGCTAAAGGCAGGTGGTCCAGCACCATTAACAGTTTCTCCCGCAACTTCAAATATGTGGTGTGCTCCGCTAACTGGTCTTGTTCCATCTCCTCCAATTGTCTGAATCTGCACATGCTAGCCAAACAGCGGAGGTTGGCGACATACTGTTGTACTGACTCACCCGTTCGCTGTCGGCACTGGCGAAACAATTCACAATTCTTGGACCATTACACTCTGTGGAACAGCGAAATGTCCAACCAACAAAGCCAAACATTCGTCATATGTGTCCACGGGGCCGAGAGTCCAAAAGATACGCTGTCCCTCGCTGCCAAGGATGTGAATTAGCATGGCCCTTAGCCTCACCTTGCTAGCTTTGGCTAGGTTGATAGTAGCTATGAAAGTTTCAAAAGATTCATACCAGTGGGCCCATGGAATCGGCGGTTCACCAGGCAGGGCAAGGAACGACTGCAGAAGTGCAAGTAATGTCTCCATCCCTGACGGTGTGGGTCATCGTCATTGCCAATGTTAGGTCTGAAGAATGGGCGGACACGACCATATACTGAGGCTAGCTTTATTGGGCTTAGAACAATTGTACAGAGTACAGAACAGCATGTAGGGGAGCACAGGAAGAGGCAAGAGACCTTGTGTTGCAGAATTGCCTGTTATATAGCCCTGACATGCTGACGTCACCTGTGCGGCACGTCACATCGTGTTGCATACACTACAGACTGTAATTAATACTTGACTTAATGCCAAGCAGCATTACTATCACGCAAATTTTCACTCATGCACATACCTTTTGGTCAGCGCAATTTTAACGAGTCTAACAAGTCATCATAATCAGAATTCAAATTACATTATCTGCCTTTGTGCATTAAAGGGATGGGCAGAAACACTTTGGATTACCCAAAACACACTTCTGAATAATCAGATTAGGCTCTTTGCATTTTTTTTTCCCCAGGCGCAGAGACAGTTTTCCCACTGTCGTGATAACAAAATGAAGTTGGACACACCCATAAATACTCTCTGCACCTCAGACAATGACCTATAGGCTAGACTGTCAAAATAGGGCCCTGAGTGTTGAACAGCCCTCGTCACTCCTGAAATCAAAATCCAAGATGGCTGCACCCATGTCCTGCACATCAACGAGCTGTGTAAAATGTACTATTAGCACTTTTTTTGCATGTTTCTTTCAGCTGGTCATAAACACAGTACTGCTCAACTTCTATGACTGTGCTGCTACAGAGTTTTATACACAAATTATTAAATACTGCTTTGTTTTTAAGTCTTTGTGGCCAACTATGGCTTTTCTGACTCCTGGAATGTAGTTTCCAATGCCAGTGTAATGCAGCATAAACCCAACTCTACCCTAGACTTGAAATATGTGAGTACCTTAAAATATCATGGCATACCCTTTCATATTAATTTTTTTTTTAAGAGTTACGTTCCAAAACAATCTTCCTCACCATCTCCCCTACCCAACATCATGCACATGTTCTGGCAAAATTCTCCATTCAACTTTCCTCAATATTTGCTTGGAAATGAAAGCATACCTGCTAAAGTATACCTGTGTGCATGATGACTGAGAATGAGCCATTTTGTGCAAATAGCCATGATACTTACATTATATGTAACATACACAAATATTCCTGTATGACTGACCGTCAGGAACGTATGAGGTCAATGCTCCCCAGCTGTGATATGACAGGATAATCGCTCCAGGAGACTGCAGACTGAACTACAACCAGGTCCCTGGCAGCAGTGAAACAACATGAAACGACTCAATGTGGCTTCCAGATGTGCAAACACAGGGCACTGGTTCACACAGATATAAACACAAACTCTGAACACACACAAAAAGACTATTGGCTGTTTGGCATCAGATGAAAACCTTGGAACCCTTTCAGTTACAGGATAAAATCAATTAAGAGCGTATTGTGTGTCCACATTCCGGTTGCTTTATGAATTGCTTTCTTTGTTAGATTTACTGTAAATTAAGACTACGTGCCTTCACAAGTCAGATACTGTAAAAGTTTAAATACAAATATACAAGCACACAAAAGCAAAATGAATCAGAATCAGAATCAGGTTTATTGCCATTGTTCATGTAGTACACAAACTAGGAATTTGTCTCGGTACAATGCTGCAACATTAAACATAAGATAAGAGAAATAAACTATACATGTAATAAAGTGTAGGATAAGATTAAGTGATACTGGTCAACAGTTAAAATATATATTAGCCAGCAGCAGATACTGTGGAGAACTATATAGTGCAGTCGGTAATGCAGGAAGAAAACAGTGATGATTGACATGAGTCTGGTTGAGCTGCTGTACATGGTGCACGAGAGTCAATAAGTCACTTAGTGTTCAGCAGTCTAATGGCAGAGGGGAAGAAGCTGTTCATGTGACGGGAGGTTTTAGTCTGGATGGACCGAAGTCTTCTACCAGAGGGGAGGGGGGCAAACAGTACGTGACCAGGGTGTGAGGGATCGGCTATGATCCGGCCAGCACGCCTCCGGGTCCTGGAGATGTACAGATCCTGGAGAGATGGGAGCTTGCAGCCGATCACCTTCTCAGCAGTGCGCACGACACGCTGCAGCCTTAGTCTGTCCCTGGCAGTGGCTCCTGCGTACCACACGGTTATGGAGGTGGTGAGGATGGACTCGATGATGGCTGTGTAGAACTGCACTAACATCTTGGTGGGTAGCTTGAGCTTCCTCAGCTGCCGCAGGAAGAACATCCTCTGCTGGGCTTTTTTGATGAGTGAGCTGATGGTCAGCTCCCATTTGAGGTCCCTGGTGATGGTAGTGCCTAGGAAGCGGAAGGAATCAGCAGTGGTGATGGGAGAGCCTGAGAGGGTGAGGGGGGGCAGAGGAGTAGTGACTTTCCTGAAGTCTACAATCATCTCCACTGTCTTCAGAGCGTTCAGCTGCAGGTTGTTATTGCTGCACCAGGACGCCAGCTGGGCCACCTCTCTCCTGTAGGCGGACTCGTCGCCGTTGGAGATGAGCCCGATGAGGGTGGTGTCGTCCGCAAACTTGATCAACTTGACTTCATGTAATACATGAATACATGTATTACATGTAGATAATTAGATCATAATCAGATAATTAGAGGGTATTAAATTCACATCCACACATGTTTTTTGTTGTAGGATTGTGGTGTGGGAGGAGGACTCACTTGTCTTTTTTTTTTTTTCATTTGTCTCCTAGTTTGTGAACCAACCTCTCATTAACAGCGGACTGTATAAGCAGCTGTTACCTCACTGCTCCCAATATCCCATCAACAACTACAGCACAGCTGGGTGGATCACTGCCGCTGAACAGAGGAAGTGAAATAGTATAATAATTTTTGGAAGGGCATACCAACTTCTTGAATTTTTATTCTCCTAGTTCACCCCTTTTTAATAGATTTTGCCAGTCAGTTCTGAACAATGAATGTAGATTGTTGGATACGCATTTACCTGCACCGAGGAGGTAATGCAATCGGGGTGGTTTGTCTGTTTGTTAGCAAGATTATGTAAAAACTACTGTACGGATTTTGATGAAATTTTCAGAGGTAGCCCTTGGGCCAAGGAAGAACCCAGTAAATTTTGGTGATGACCTGAATGTGCATACCTCCACCAAGGACCTTGTTTGTATTGGTGCAGCAGGATTACACCAAAACTACTGGATGGATCTGAATGAAATTTTCAGAGGTGGTCCTTGGCTTAGAGAAGAACCCATTACATTTTGGTGATGATCCGAGAATGCATATTTCCACCAAAGCTCTTATCTTCTCACAGTGTGTTAGCAAAAATCCTCCAAAACTACTGGATAGACTTTGATGCAATTTTCACCAGAACTGGCTTGTGGCCTACACATGAACCCGTTACATTTAGGAGGTGATCCATGAGGGACAGAAGGAGCCTTGGCAGAGGTATGCACTCCGAGTACTTTTCTAGTTGATGAATGTACTAGTATCTATAACTGCTTTTTAACTTAAAATGGTGATGTGTACATGCATTAATGTCACTGCATCGATTTGTCTATCAAGAATGTTTTGTTACTTCTGCCAAGGAGGTAATGCGATCAGGGTGGTTTTTATGTTTGTCTGTTAGCAGCATTATGTGCAAACTACTCGAGATTTTGATTAAACTTTTTACCAATGGTTGCCCTTGGGCTACAAATGAACCCATTAGACTTTGGAGGTGATCCATAAGTGCATGCCTCCACCAAGGCAATCTTGCAATGTATGCATGTATGGATGGAAGGAAGGATGGAGGGACAGTGGGACGAACAGAGGGAGGGACAGAGCCTTGGCAAAGGCATGTGCTCTCTGATTGCCCTCTAGTTTTTAATTTGCTTGTTTATCTGTTTGCATGACAACCTAAACAGAAGTAGATGGATTGGCATGAAAATTTTCCTGGAGGTGGGAGTTAACCCAAGATTAACAGCACAAAAAAAATCTTAGATTTCTAGCTCACCCTGTAAAGGCTAGCATTTGAGTGTTTATGTTCATTAACAGCCCCGATATCTAACTATAAATGCAAAGAATCTCTGTCTGTGTGTGTCTGTTCCATGCATATCTCTTGAACCATTCGTCAGACTGACCTAAGATTGTAAACGTGTTTTGCTGAGGTTACGAGAGTGTGCATCCCCAAATATGGAGTCACTCAGTCAAAATATGTAATTTTTATCAAAAATTTAGCCACTGCTCTGTCACCACTCTGTGTCTCTTCATGCCCTGGCTTCAAGAAGTGTGGGCGGGGTTTCAGACTGACTGTGCTGATTGGATAATATGCGACATCACGACCCGTCAGTCACCATAGTGTTACCTGGACAAAACGAAGTGAAAAATGACAGATTTGACTAGAAAAACATAATACTGAAGGTTTAATGCTTAAAAAAATTATACCATAAAGTTAATAATAATAATAATGCATCAGATTTATATAGCGCTTTATCATAGACACTCAAAGACGCTTTACAAGTAGATAGATTATTCATTCACTCCAGACAGACAATGGTAGTGGCAAGCTACTACTGTAGCCACAGCTGCCCTGGGGCAGGCTGAAGGAAACGTGGCTGCCAATCCGCGCCAACGGCCTCTCCGGCCACCACCGAACATTTATACACATTCATACCCAGTGTTATGGGCACTGGAGGCAATGCAGGTGAAGTGTCTTGCCCAGGGACACAACGGCTGGATATCTGGGGAGAGTGGGATTGGAACCGCCAACCATCGGGTTATTAGACGACCTGCTCTACCTCCTGAGCCACTGCCGCCCCAAAGTTGCCATGATTGCGTAGGTCTAAAGGATAATTCGGCATATGTGGAGAACATGAGGTGCGCGAGCAGACTGAGTGGAGCATCAGCATAGACCGAGTCTGACAAATCAACACAGAACATACCAGGAGAAGCAGCGGCCAGACACAACCTGGCTCAAAGGCACACTAACTGATGGCGATTAAACAAAAAAAGTTATTTTCAATAAAGTGAAAAAAACAAGATGATGCATGGAGTGTGCTTTTGCCCTGAGGCTGATTTATCATGGAAAACAGCTGACCTCTGTAGTTCGAGCAATCAGCTGATTGAATCCACCTCCTCCGGTGTTCTGACATTTTGGCATATCTATTAGAACAGCACTGGATAGCTGATGGTACAGACTGCAAAGGTTTAAAAAAAAAAAAAAAAAAAAACACGGGGGGGGGGGGGCTACAACCTTGGCTCCATGAATGTGGGCTATATCAACCATATGCTGGATAAATTTTCAGCATGGGGCACATATTTTTTCCAGTTTATAAATTTTTTCACAGGTCTGAGGTGTGTGTGGAAAAAAAAAAGTGTTTTGGTTAACATTTAGAAGGTCATACATGCGATTGTTTAGGCGGAATAATAATAAATCTTGCATCAATAATAAAAAAAAACAAAACACAATAGAGCCGCGGCGATCACAGTCTTTGCCAGTCACACCCTCAAGATTCATATCATCATTTGGCATCATTATTGCCCCAGCGCGACAATATAAGCACCACCTCAATCTTAGCATTACAGTTTTAAAAGCCTTTTTAATAAAATATTGTTAAAATATAAAATGATGCACTACAATGCAAGGTTGATTCTATTAGATCCAACATTTTATCTGACCAGAAGACTGCTTTTAATGGAATCTTGGACTCACCTTTAGTTGAGGAAACACTCGACTGTTTTGCCCTGGTTGATGCCAAGACGCTTGGTAGAGTTTTTTCCCCAAGAAAACTTGACCTCCTGCCTTTTAGATCCGATTCCCACATCACTTTTTAAAACATTTTATGGATTCTTCAAACATGAGATTTTAAACATTGTAAATTGCTCCCTTCAGACTGGTGTTTTCCCCGCTGCCTTTAAAACGGTTGTGGTGAAGCCCCTTCTGAAGAAGAGTAATTTAGATCCTGATATTCTCAGTAACGATTGACCTGTATCCAACTTACTGTTTTTAAGTAAAGTTTTAGAAAAAATTGTTTTTATTCAGTTAAACAATTTTCTTATGGACCACAACATTCTTGAGAAATTTCAGTCTGGTTTTAGGACAAACCACAGTACTGAGAAAGCCCTTTTAAAAATCGTTAATGATATCAGATGTAACATGGACTCCCACAAACTGTCAGTCCTGGTGCTGCTGGATCTCAATGCTGCCTTTGATACAGTAGATCACCACATTTTATTACACAGACTCAAACACCTGATGGGCCTCTCAGGGACTGTTCTCGAATGGTTTCATTCCTATCTCACAGATCGCCGCTATTTTGTAAGTATGGATACATGTTCTTTGGCAATCCATGAAATCAAGTGTGGGGTACCCCAAGGTTCAATTTTGGGGCCAATACTTTTTAATCTTTATATGTTACCACTTGGGGATGTTATCAGGAGACATGGCATCAATTTTCATAGCTATGCTGATGATACACAACTGTACATTGCCACCTCTCCTGATGACACAAAACCAATTAGTGCCCTTTTGAACTGTATTTTAAACATAAAGTCATGGATGGTGGAATTTCCTCCAGCTCAACCAGGGCAAAATAGAAGTTTTAATCATTGGTCCTGAAGACAAGAGAGAGAAACCTACCAAAATTGCTAGGTCTTAAACCTACACCTTGTGTCAAGAACCTGGGCGGTTCTTTTAGACTCTGACTTTAATTTTATTTCACACATTAAAAATGTAAAAAAAAATCAGATTTTACCATCTTAGGAATAGTATAGCCAGAGTCCAGCCTTTTCTCTCGCTTGCCAGCATGGAGGTCTTGATGCATGCTTTTATAACTAGTCGCATAGACTATTGTAATGCCCTGCTCTCTGGTCTTCCTCAAAAAAAGAATATCACATCTCCACCTAATCCAAAATTCAGCAGCACGAGTGTTAACGAGGACCAAGGGGCGGGTGCATATTACACCAGTTTTAGAATCGCTGCATTGGCTCCCCGTGCGTTTTAGGATTGATTTTAAGGTTCTCTTAGTAGTTTTTAAATGCCTCAGTGGTCTTGGGCCTTCTTATCTATCTGAGCTGCTCTTATCTTATGAGTCCTCGCGGACCCTGAGGTCCTCTGGTACTGGCCTTTTAATGGTTCCCAAAGTCAAGACCAAGACCTTTGGTGAAGTTTCCTTTCACCGTTATGGTCCTCGTCTGTGGAACAGCCTGCCAGACAGCTTCAGCGCTGCAGAGTCAATAGATGTTTTTAAGAACAGGCTCAAGACCCACCTTTTTTTTTCCACAATATCTTTATTGAACCTTTTTTTTTTTTAACAAACAATCAAACACTAACACTAAAGTACTACAAAAAAAAATGCACTAAAAAACACCAACAACCACCAACAAAATCAAATCTTCAACAATGCTCCTCTGTTTAGTCTAGACAATCCAATACATAAGTATACATATTATGTTCACCAGTTTGGAATTTACAAGGTCCACACACATCATTCACCTTCTTCTTCAAGAGTTATGTTTAAATTTTTTACATAATCAATAAAAGGTCTCCATATATTCTCAAACACAATTTCCTTTGATTTCAGTATATATGTTATTCTTTCTAATGGAAGGTTTGTTAACATCTGTCTTAACCACTGAGTCACATCTGGTCTATGAGTCTTTTTCCATAATAGTGCAATACATTTTTTGGCATTAAGCAAACTGAGGTCTATGAATGTTCTTTCACTTTTATTGAAATTATGCTTTTCTGGGTACAGACCCAACAAAAACAGTTTAGGATTCAATATGATTTGTTTTGAGATTATTTTTTCAATTGTTACCCTCACCTCTTCCCAAAACATTCTTATTAATCTACATTCCCATACACAATGAAATAGAGTTCCTTTACTTTCCATGCATTTTGTGCATGTATCTGGTATATTTTTGTTATATCTATTTAACTCCTCCGGTGTAACATACATCCGCATTAACCATTTGAAATGTATCAATTTAAGGTGTACATTTATTGATTTGGTTTGAGCTTCTGTACAAGCCAATTCCCACTGTTCCTCTGAAATTTCAGTTTGCAGATCTTCTTTACAGTAGTTTAATCTTTTCAGTGAATTTTCACTTGAAGATAGTGTCAATGAGTTATAAAACTCTGAAATAATACCCTTTCTTTTACTATCTTTCATCAACATTTTTTCCAAGGATGAATAGATAGGTCGAGTGAGAGCTTTATTTTGATTTGATCGAATAAAGTTTCTAAGTTGAAGATATTTAAAAAAATGTGTTCTATTGAGATTAAATTTGATCCTCAGTTCTTCAAAAGACATTATGTTTTCTGCACATGGCAAATATAAATCCTGAATCTTTTGTATCCCTTTTAAATTCCATACTTTAAATACAGCGTCCGCTCTCCCTGGTTTAAAATATTGATTACCCCATATTGGACTAAATTGTGACAATAAGTGTGGTTCTTTTAAATAGTTTTTAGCTTCACACCATATTTTGATCATATGCTTTACAAATGGATTTTTAACTTGTTTTTGTAATTTTTTTGCCGAATCTGAGTATATGAATATGGGAAGAGGTAAAGGTAAATTGTATGATTCCATTTCAGTCCAGTGAGGGAGATCATTTGATGAAAAATAATATGTCATAGACCTCAGTTGTGCCGACCAATAATACAACATAAAATTTGGACATTTCAGACCTCCACGATCAAATGGTAAATATAATAAAGACAGACGTAATCTAGCCCTCCTGTTGTTCCATATAAATTCCACTAACTTTTTTTTAATTCTTGAGAATAAATCTAAAGGTGGTGGTAAGGGAATGTATTGAAATAAATAAAGTATTTTAGGTAAGATATTACTTTTAAGTATATTAATTCTCCCGATCATCGACATTGGTAGTGACATCCGTCTCTGAAGTAACTCATCAATATCTGTCATTAAGGCTTCATAATTAACACTGGCGATTGATTCTATCTTAGGCACAATTTGGATTCCTAAATATTTAAACTGATTTACAACATTGAATTGATTTACCTCAGGGTCTGGGTAATTTCTCTGGGTCTCATTTAGCATTAATATTGAAGATTTAGTTTTATTTATTTTATATCCTGATATTTCCCCAAAGTTCTTTATTAAATTCAACAAGGTCGGAATTGATTTTTTAAGATTCGACAAACAAAATTATGTCATCGGCATACAGGGAGATTTTATGTTCTGTTGGTCCAACTTTAATTCCATATATTTGTGACTGTAGACGTATCGCCATCGCTAAAGGTTCAATTGCCATAGTAAACAGTAAAGGTGAAAGTGGACAGCCTTGTCGACATCCTCTATTGATTTTTATTGATTTTGAAATATTGTTATTTGTTAGGATTTCTGCAGTAGCATTATTATATATTATCTGAACCCATTTTATGAAATTATTTCCAAGTCCAAACCTTTATAAGACTTCAAAAAGAAAGGGCCATTCAACTCTATCAAAGGCTTTTTCGGCATCCAGTGATAAGAGAGCTGTATCCGGTGCTTCTTTATTAGAATAAATAATATTAAATAGTCTTCTTACATTATGGAAGCCTTGTCTTCCCTTTATAAAGCCATTCTGATCTCGATTAATAATATTTGGTAAAATTTCTTGTATTCGTCTTGCTAAAATTTTACAGATTATCTTAAGGTCGGCATTTAATAGGCTTATTGGTCTCATATTTTCACATTTATTAGAGGGCTTACCTGGTTTTGGCAACAGTATAATTAAGGCATTATTCATATATGATGGTAAATTACTATTTTGAAATGCTTCTAAAACCATTTCCAAAAAAGGTTTTGTTAATTTATTCTTAAATTTTTTATAAAGGTCAACTGGAAGACCATCTGGTCCTGCACTTTTTCCTGATTTCATATTATCAATGGCTAGTCCAACTTCTTCTTGACTAATTTTAGACTCCAGTATCTCCCTATTTTCATTTGGAATACACGGTATAAATAGTTCGTTCAAAAACCCATGTAATTTTGTTAAGTCAGATTCATTTTTGGTATCATATAATTTTTCATAGTAATCTCTAAAGGCTCTATTAATTTCTAAAGGATCTATAACTACCTGTCCGTTACTTATAATACTGGTAATTGGTGTTTTAGATTCTAATTGTTTAATCTGCCATGCCAATAACTTTCCTGATTTTTCACCTTGTTCATAAAAAGATTGTTTCAATCTTAGAAGACTCAAGGCAGCTCTATTCGCTGATTTTTTGTCATATTCAGCTCTCAAAATCAGTAATTCGTTCTCCAACCTTGGATCTCTTCCTGCATATACTCTTTCTTGAAGAATTTTTATTTTATGTTCCAATTGGACTCTCTCCTCTCGAGTCTTCTTAGATTTTGAACCTGTATAACTAATAATATGTCCCCTAATAAAAGCTTTGAAAGCCTCCCACTTTACACATGCTGATGTTTGTGTAGTATTGATGTCAAAGAACTCATCTGTTTTTCTATGTATTTAACAAATTCCTCATCCTGAAGCCATTTATGCTGAACTTGCCATCTACCTGGTTCCTTTGTCAATTTCTTATCTACATATATTAGACAGCAGGGTGCATGATCAGAGATCACGATGTTATCATAAAAACAGTTTTGAATCTTGGACCTTAATTCTGTGGAGATCAAAAAATAATCTATACGTGAGAATGTCTTGTAGGTATTGGAATAACAAGAGTATGCTTTAACTTGTGGTTTCATTTCTCTCCATATATCTATCAATTTCAATTCTTTCATAAAATGATTAATGGTCATCCTACATCCATTGTGCGTACAGTCCAGTCCTGTTGATCTATCTATACCGGGATTCAATGTACAATTAAAGTCCCCTGCTATTATATGTTGCCCTGTAAGTGATGATAAGATAAGAAATAAATTAGCAAAGAACTTTTGATCATCTATATTGGGACCATATAAGTTCACCAAATTTATGTTTTCTAATAGCAAAGATCCTTGAATGATTACATATCTTCCAAATTTGTCTCCAATTACATTTTTCACTTGAAATGGGACTGATTTATGTATGAGAGTCATAACTCCCCTGGCTCGGGATGAAAATGATGAGGTGAAAACATTTCCTTGCCATCTACTCCTAATTCTTTTTACATCTTCCTCTATTAGATGAGTTTCTTGTAAAAACACAATTTTTGAACCCATGTCTTTTATTTTATTCATAACTTGTTTAAGTTTTTTTAAATTTTGTAGACCTCTGCAATTCCACGAAGTTAAATTAAGATTAACGCTTTGATTTATGATCAATAGGGAGTTTGGGATTACCTTGCAGTGTAAACATGCTCAAACAGAAAAGCAAAAAAATGAGTGGTTGAACATTCACCCTACAAACTACACACAAACAAATTCCCCCTTCCCACATTTGTGGCAATCCCCCCAAAAACAAAAGAAAAATTCCGTCTCCCGATATAGCCATCGACCGTTCCACACCCACGAGGATCAGCCAAAGCCACTCCTTCTTCATCCTCCCAACCACCCTAACTGTACTGCTTTTAAGCAGTACAGTTCCAAGGTTCCAAGGTTGGTTCCAAGGTTGTCATAGCCAGGAGCGGCACTGGGGTTAAGCTCCCAGTGCTCATAAAATGCTCCTTACGGCGTGCGTCTTGAAAAGCCTTTGACAACTAAGTCCAACTCCTAGCCTGCCCGTGTGGTTTAGTCTCTAAGCCCGGTGGAACTGCTTTTACTAATAGGAGAAGGGGCGAGGGCGGATCTCTGGCGCCTTAAAACCAGATGCTTCGGGTAGATGGTGGCTCGTCAACCTGGGAAGGTAGCCCATCTAGGGGAAGGTAAACCCTGATTTCAAACCTCCGCTGCCTTGCGGCACACCCGGTCACGGGAAAGGCTTCGGGAGTCAACCCTGAGGAAAAATCCGGAGTCGGAGCCCCTAAGGCAGTTCTCTGTTGTGCTCAACATCGTTCTGGCAGCTCCTGCGACGGCACTGGTGCCAAACTATAGCAGCCCTGCTGTTCCTTTGGATCCATCAGCGACGTGGAGAGGGGGGTCATGCTGCATGGGTAACATCTTGTCCTCCATATCTTCCTGCCCAGGCTTGAATCCTACCAACGCCCAACGCTGGAAGGTAGAACACCGGTGCGCATCGGCCTGATCAGCCACAGGCGGTGCTGTTCCAGCAGAGTAGACGTTTAGGATTCTCTTCCATGGTCATCATAGACCGACGGAGGCCAACAACTGCTTTTAATAACGTAACATTAACTCTCTTCTGTAATTTTCCAATTTAACTCCAAAATTTTTTAGCAATTTTGTACTTTTTTTTAATTTTTTTTTTTTTTTATATGTAATACGATCTATATTTTGTAATCTTGTTATATGCTTCTAATCAGTTAAATGCTCAAATATTCTACCCTATATTCTGTTCATGCTTAGCTCCCACCAGTCTCTTCCTGAATCTTCTTGATGAGCTCCTGCGCCTCCTCGGGGGTCTTGAAGATGTGTGTTCTGCCCTCATATGTGACCAGAAGTCTTGCAGGGTGAATCACTCCATGACGAATCTCAAGGTTGCGCAGTTCTTTACGGATGGGGTCAAACTGCTTCCTTAATTGTTGGATTCCTGAGGCCAAATCTGGGTAGAACCGCACCTGCTGATCTTGGTATTTAATTTCTCCTTTGGCCCGCACCGCGTTGGAGATCGTCATCCTGTCTCTGTAGCTGAGAAACTTCATAATTAACGTCCTCGGTGCTGCCTTGTTACCTCTCGGTGGGCCAATTCGGTGGGAGCTTTCCAAGACGACTGATGATTTTAGCTCCGCGTTGTTCAGCGCCTCCGGGATCCACCCCTCCAAAAAGGAGCATGAATCACGACCTTCGGCTCCCTCCGGTAAACCCACCAGCCTCAGGTTGTTCCGTCTGGACCGGGACTCCAAGTCCAGAACGTTATTTTCCAGATCTTTATTTTTTTTTTTCCAAAGTGCGCACCTTTATTTGAAGTCCGCTGATTTCATCCTCCGCACTTGAAACACGAAGCTCCGCCTGCGTCACTCGCTCCACGCAGTCACCCAACTCCTTTCTCATTGCATCCAACGCTGCCGTAATCCCATCAAGTTTAGCGGAAAAGTCTGCTCTCATTGAGCTAATGGCAGCCAGCACTGCACCTGTGCCGCCATCATCAGCAGTTACCGCACCACCGCTAGTTTCATCCGCCATATCCGCAGCTTTTTCTACTGCGCCACAAACTTTAAAGTCCGTTAATTTGGACTGCTTCGGCGATTCAATTTTTCCCCCGCTTGATTTCCCAGCCTTAGTCTTCCCCGGCATATCCTTACCCAAACGCTGGGAAAAGTTCTGTTCCAAATGAGAGAGTTATTTGCCGAATCTTTATTTCCAGGAGCAGAGCAGAGTGATACGTGTCCTTCTAGGCGGCCGCCATAACCGGAAGTCAAGACCCACCTTTTTAATTTGGCTTTTAATAAACCTGTTTAACTATTACTGAAGTAGTCATTTATGTTCCATTGTTTTATGTTCTTCTTGGCACCATTTGTTCTTAGATTTTCCTCATCTTCTTATTGTTGTGTTTAGTTCAGGTTTTTTTTTTTGTTTTTTTTTTTAAGTATGGGTTTTTTAGTTCTTGTTTTTATGTGTTCTTAGTTCTTTTTGTACCTTTTTAAATTTTGGCTTTTAACAAAACGTTTCACTATTACTGAAGTAGTCATTTATGTTCCATTGTTTTTACATTCTTCTTAGCTCCATTTGCTTTTAGATTTTATTTTGATGTGTTTTTAGCTCAGTTTCTAAGTATGGGTCTTTAGTTCCCTTTGCTCTTTGTGTTCTTAGTTTTATTTTGTATTTATGTGTTTTAGCTCCACTGTTTCCTCAGGATGGTTGCTCCTTCACGTGGTGCCTCGGTGCGGAGCAATGTCTCCTTTATTTTATATGTGTGTAAGAGAAGTAGGAGGTGATGTATGTGCCTGTGTGTTGTGTTTGTGGGTATATTTATGGAAAGTTGGAAGGGGTGGGGCTGTATCATGTAAAATATGTAATTAAATGTGCATATTGTTTTTATCTATGTAAAGCACTTTGCACAGCATCTAATATTTTAAAAGTGCTATACAAATAAAGTTTGATTGAGTGATACAATGGGTCTCAAATATTTGTAAACATGCCCTATTATAGTACTGCACGAGTTTATTGACGATACACAGAAGAAATTCAATATTATACTGAACTCCATCATTGAAGAGTGATATAAACTAAAATAATTATGATGACTGAACAACTCCCATTCCCCAAAGTGCAAGATACACTATTATCTTGAATACAAGTGATAAAAGATCACACAAATAAGTGATCTGAAACTGTTGCTAATATTGGATGTCCCATTCATTTTCAATTCAATTCAGCTTTATTTATATAGCGCCACATCCCAACAAAGGTCATCTCATAGCGCTACAAAATGCAGAGAAAACCCCACAATTTCAGAAAGACCCAGCAATCAGACGATCCCCTATGAGCAAGCATTTAGCGACGGTGGAGAGGAAAAACTCCCATTTAACAGGAAGAAACCTCTAGCAGAACCAGGCTCATGGAGGGGAAGTCATCTGCTGCGACTGGCTGGGGGTGAGGGGATAGAGAGGACGAAGAGAACAGACATAAAGAACATGAAACGGTGAGTATTTAGGTATTCTGTAATTAATTAATTAATTCACCCTTATTGTCATTCAACCGTACAACCAATCATGTACAGCAGAACGAGATTGTGCTTTACCTATCTACTGTGTTAATCACACACACCCCAGTGCAGAATCAGAGGACCGCTGCCATGCAAGGCGCCGCCACAGATTTCCCTCCTCCATTCCATTATTGCTGAGCACCAAGCTGGATGGCAGGAAGTTCCACTTTTATATGGTCTTCGGCATGACCCGGCCGGGATTTGAACCCCTGCCTCCCGGGTGTGGGGCGGATGCTCTACCAACTGAGCCACCACTCCGGTAATATCCACACAATCAAATAAATCTTAGTGCCATTTACTCCCCTTTATGCTTGTCAAAGTCTAACGTGATTGCCTACATATAGGCTACACCTCTTTGTATTCCACTTTCAAACACAGCCTACATTTGGGCCTATAAAGCCTAATTGGGCTCCCTGTTTCAGACAGGAATACTTACGTTCTACAAGCAATGCACTAGTGTTGACAAAAGCAGAATTTCAACAACGCAGAACAGTATATTAAATGAAATAAAAATTGTAAAACTCATGACTACAAAGAAAGTAGATGCACAAAAAGAAAAAATATATCTTGTCTAGTAAAACATTTAGTAGCGATCAGGAGATCAAAATAAATACAATAAAAAGTATTTGGTTATTTTGCTAACTTTATCCCACATTGTCTTTGTGTTTCAGTGTAATATTGCCCTATCAGGGTATCGCTGTGCTGTGTTTGAAAAAAGGATGCACTGCTCACTACTATTCATCTTTATCAACACAGTAACGGGTGTTCCAGCTGAGTGCACAACTGGGATTATGTGCGAGTGCATGTGGGATTTTTTTATTTTTTTAGGCTGGTCAGCTGCAAGGCAAAACAGCGCCAGCAAAGCCTTATACTCCAACATGGACATTTATTTATCATTTTTGGTTTGATAATAAACTTGCTTTGCAAAATGTCAAATGATAAAAACATCAATAGACTGACCCCTAAATTTTCTCTTCCTAATGTGCCAATTTTTTAATGCATTAATCGGGTAAAGCAGAAATCCTTCCCAAATTCCCTCCTTTTGCATCGGCACTTGTAATCGAAGTGTAATCACTTTAACTTGATAATTCGAGATTATTCCTTTAAATTATTTAGTACATGGTTACACACCAGGCACGTGCACAGATAAAACCCAGGTGGTGTCCTAGCACCTGCCTCTTTGCCCTCTGAAGTGCCCTTTAGGAGTTGTTTTTTTTTTTTAAGGTATTACAGATTTCATTTCCCCCACCAAGACACCAATTGCCTATCAAATGTGTTTTCATATTCGATAACTATACTTTGACATCCAATTAATTCTTTCTGACAAGCACAGGAGCCCTGCCTGTGCTTATAGGCCTTTAAATCAAATAAATATACCATCCAAGTCCAGTAAAATTTGTATGTGACTTTACTTTTTTCAGTATGTAGGAGTATCCCTTATTTTGGTTGAGCATCTGCCCTTCGAAATGTCTGCACATCACTGTTACACATCACATTCCAAATTAAGAAATGAATACCTACACTCAGAATGCCACTTTCTAAAGCAGAATCCTCCTTACTATTCAGCAAAACAGAGACTCAAACTGTACCATTTAAAGTATTATACTGTAGGTAGGGTTTAAGAGTCTCTTTGTTAAGCCCCAGGCACACAGACCAGCATATGTGAACACTTAGGTGATCTGCACCTCAAGTACAGTTCTGTATGAGTGGAGCTTTACTGCTGCAGCAGGCCAACAACAGTGTTAACGACCGCACAGCAGGTTACTGAGCATGCTCAAACGCTAAAGGATGAGATGACCAAACAAAGACTATGGCTAAGTTCATACTACCCACCTAAAATGACAAATTCGATTTTTTTTCTCCAACATGACCGATCTGTTTTTTTTTTTTAGTACTCTCTGAACCTGCAAATCTGATCTAAAATTTGATTTTTCAAGTCTGTCTGAGCCGCTTTCGCATGTGGTACTAAAGATTTATATCCACGGTCATGCAACTTCACTGAGAATGGTCAGGTCAGAATTCAGGCAAGTTTTTACATCTTGGCATGTGTAGGGGGCTGATGTCACAACAGCTCCGTTGTTAGCATCAGTACTAGCAGTTGCTGCTACACAGCTCTCTGCAATGCCATCTGGCTTTCTTCCTTCTTCTGACACACAGCCAATTAACCGATGCTGTCATCCAGAATAAAATTTCAAACATATATTTACTAAAAATGCATCTTTTTTCTGAGAAAGTGAGTGGTTGCACAAATGTGCTTTTTTGTTGATGATATGCACATGTTTCTGCAAAAATCACGAGTAATTATCAATGTTAAGCATCATGACAGCCCCTCCGTGGATCGCTGTCTTATCGTGGCAGAGGGGTCTGTGTGCCCTTATGATCCCAAGAGCTATGTTATCAGGTCAGCTTGTCCCTGGTACGATCTCCCAATATAAATTGGTCCTGGATGAAGTGCTAGACCAAGAGCGATCCAGTTGGTCCCCATGAAAAATTCGGGGTTTTCAGATTCCGGGTTTCTGGGACCTGACTGGGTTCAGCCTGGACAAGCCACATAGGTCCGCATTCTAGAGGGTTCACCAGCTGCAGCAGGGGTCATTGGGATCATAGGTGCCGTGTTGTTTGGGCGACAGACTGGACTTTTCTGCTTCGATCTCTGCGACCCAGACTTTTGGATAAGTGGAGGATGATGGTTGGATGGGACTGTCATGACATCCAAATCTTATATGACCAAAAATTCTAAATAAACAATATGAATTGTAGTGTGAATTTAGGTAAAAAGAGCAGTATGAATAAAAAGAGTATGTGCATGAATGCACAAACAGTGCTAAACAAAACTGAAAATAAAGGGAAAGGTATCACTGGTTATGAGCTCTGCATATTTTTAAGTGAAGGTCACAGGAGAAACGGAGCTGAGGTCCAGGACAGCTGACATCTGGTAACTGATGTGGGAAAGCTGCTTTACGATTGGATTAGTACATGGTTTAGGCCAAGCAGTAATATGATCCATCTACTTCTTGGGTAAAGACTTACGCCTTCTTGCCACAGATGGTGCCTTTGTACCAGTTCCTGCATGTGCTGAAGTACTTCTTCTTGGTCCCCACGACTTGCTGCAGCGCACACACGTATGGCCTGTAAGACAAGTCGACAAGGTGAGGAGGGAGTGAAAAGTAAAAAAGCAAAGTCAGCAAGATGGATGGGATGAAGGTACGTATAAAGGTGGGAGGGGAGGGGGGGTAAGTGAGTTGAAGAAAAAGGACAATACTAGCAGGTGCAGCTGGTGTTTTGGAAAGGTGTATTGATGCTAAGAAAAAAAAAATTCTTTAGCGGCATTATTGCTTACGTTTTTGGGCCAATATTTATGATTCATAGTGCTGCACAGCAAGGAAGAATGAATGATTTCTGCATGTATACTGTAAAATCTGTTGACTTTAGATTCTTGAATTCTTTTAGTGCGCATGCATTAACCGGCGCGCAGCCTGTTGTAGTCACATTCTTTTATGAGTGTGTGGTAGCCAGTGCCATCTCTTATGCTGTTGTGTGTAGGGGCAGCAGAATGAAGGTGGCCGACACCAACGGGCTCAACAAACTGATCCGCAAAGCTAGTAAGGTTGAGGGAGTGAAACTGGATTCCAGCTGTGGTTTTGAGGAGGAGAATGCTGTCTAATAACACTGGACAGTTCTTCTCATCCTCTTCACAACCTACTGGTCCCCTACATGAGTCCATTCAGTGACCCACACTGCCAAGATGTGCCACTGAACATCACAGGAAATCATTCTTGCCTGTGGCGATTAAACTTTACAATTCATCACTATAATGGTAAGAGTTGCATCAGTATATCATTTTATTAACATTTGAATAATTGCTTTGTCTGTATACTAGGGATGGGCATAATTTACCGATTAACCGATAATTGATCATTAAGAATTTCACCGAGGAAGTTCATTTTCGTCGACAAACCGTTTTTTTTTTTAAACAATCCAAGGTTAATAGGCCTAGTGCACGGCCGTCCTCAAACAATGCAATGGCAAAATTTGGGCACCAGGGGGCAACATTACACCATCGCCGTACCCTGGCGTGCCTCAGTTGATACATGCGGGCTTCCGTAGGGCAATCGCCAAATCATGAAGCGGTTACGGCGAAGTGTTGCGTGGGACCATTTCAATTTAAAAAATGACCAGGTGTACTGCAATCACTGCAATGCAGCATACAAATATACCTCATCGACAGGGTCCATGGAACACCCTTATTACGCGAAGAAACCGCCAACAGTGGTTGCGCGCTGAGTAATGGCGGTCGTGAAGATTCTTTTTTTTTTTTCAGAAACTTTATTGAGAAGGTCATGAAGATTCGGTGTACACACGTCGAGGGAAGCTGCAGGAGGCGGCGTAGTGGCTCGACGGGAAGACTATTTCGCACAAAATGGCACAAGAGAACAGCAAAAAGTTCTGCGTGGCTAGACTAAGTAACACGAGTGATAGAGCAATGAATGTGGTCTTCGTTTGTTGGGTGGCCGCTCGGCAGGGACAGAAGCTGGGTAAAACGTCTCGGCCAATCAGCTTGCGGGGTGAAACGTCTCGGCCAATCAGCTTGCGAGATTCCCGAGGGCTCTCCGTGCTGATTCCTGATGTTCTAATGTAGTCTACCTGCCTTGTTACGTACCTAAAAATGTTAATGATTAACCGATTATTAATCATTAATTCTCCCGACGATCGGTGAAGAAAATTTCACCGAATGCCCATCCCTACTGTATACACATTACTTGATTTTAAAAAATTTATTTATGCTTATTGCACTTTTAATGCCTTTTTATTTTTTGCAGTGAGTGACTAACAGAAATATCCCTCTGGGATTAAAATAGTCTGATTGAATTCTTTAAGAATTTCAAGCCAATAAGGTAGAGTTTTGTGATATTCTTTTTTGCATACAACTTCACATCAACATATCTATATGTATATATGTACACATGTATACTAGCTGTTCTTGTTTTTTCTTGCCTTCTGATTGTTGCTATCCCTGTGCTGTTGCAATCCTGGAATTTCCCCATTGTGGGACTAATAAAGGCTTATCTTAAAAGATTTTTTTTTTTTTTTAAGTTTTAACTATGCCTATTATTACTTGTGGGGGGGGGGGGGGCAGGGTGGGAGGAGGTGGGCTGTGGGGTGGGTTGGGGGTCAGGTGGCTGGATGCCTTGGACGAGAGTGGGGACGGAGGAAGGGCTCTCCGTCTTTGTATTGTTTTGGGTTTTATCTGGAACGGTTTAACTGTAAAGTACTGAGCTGCACTTTGTTCTATGAAAGGTGCTATATAAATACAGTTAAAAGCAAACAATTTTATCTGCTGTTGTGGATAATTCTGTGCACACATTTTTTCCTAGCACTCCATGGGTTGTAAAAGTCTACAATGCATATCCTGCCTTTATATTTTCACATTACTGCATGATAGCACCATATACATGGGGTAGGGGTGGGGGATCAATCCAGCATAATATTGTGATACTTTGTGGCGACAGTATTGATTCAGAGACACCAGCATCATGATACTTTACTAAAAATTATGAATAAATTTTGCTAATACAAATGGTGTTCACCTATATAGCACTTTTTTCTCATCTCTAGATGACCAAAGCACTTTACAGATCCTGCCATCTACCCATTCACACACCGATGGCAGCAGAGCTGCCACGCAAGGCGCTGGTCTAACCCACCAGGAGCAACTGGGGGTGCAGTATCTTGCTCAAGGACACTTCAACATGCAGAATGCAGAGGGTATGAATCGAACCACCAACTCTTGGATCAGTAGTCAGCTACACTACACCTGTGCCACAGCTGTCCCCAAATACAAAACTTACCTATTTAGGTACCAGAGTAATAAAAAAAAACTTTTCAGTCCACTAAATGGGGCTAAATGCTCATTGTCTGGTTAGGTCAGCACAGCAAAGGAGTGACTGCTGCAATCTAGTCAGGTGTTGAACAAGACTACTCCCAGCTATACATCATTTGTGCATTTTATGCTGTGTAGCACAAGAACAGACATGGTTTTACTGGGAACTGCTTGGTTCCCTTTGACTTTGGTGTATGCTGTTGGAACTGGTGGCTTTTCTGTGGTATAAAACACACACTTTACCTGTTCAAAGACGCACTCTTAACATTCACACAGCAATTACTACCCTACTTTTCTCATTATCTGCAGATGTATTTAATGTAAGTTAATTACCATAGAATTTTACAGTTTGCTTTTATGTTTTTTTAGGTAGATTCTTCATATAAACCCATTAGGGTTTTTTGCCCTTCCCTGCATGTTATGCCGTGTGTTTGTCTTATTATAATACTAATATGGTAAAAAATAAATTTAAACTAAACTAAAACAAACTAAAAGATTGGGATGGGAAATCACAATATGTGACTCGTGCTGGCAAAATGAGTCACTTTGAGGAAATTATCAAAACTGAGGAAAGGTTTTTTCCATATCCTGTATTGAAAGACCTTCAAAATGATATTTAATTTGTAGGAAATGAGAAAAAATGGACCCAGAAAAAGCTGATTACCTCCGCCAGGCCGGAGGCCAGGAGGAGGTTATGTTTTTGCCAGCGTTTGTCTGTTTGTCTGTCTGTTGATTAGCAAGATAACTCAAAAAGTTTTGGACGGATTTCAATGAAACTTTCAGGCGTTGTTGGAAATGGTACAAGGAAGAACTGATTAAATTTTGGGGATGATCCGGATCACCGTCTGGATACAGGAATTTTTTAAAGGATTCTTTAACATTGTGAGATACGGCCATTTTCAACATGTGTGCAGGCCCAATGGAGGGCGCTGCTCGTCGTGTCTGACGAACACAAACTCCGCCTTCTTCAAAGTTTTAGGCACAAAAGCACGCAGAACACAGTGGTGGGCAGGGCTCGCCAGCGTGCCTGTGTTTGCGCTACGCTGCAAAAGCTCAGACGGGCAGCTGTCCGCCGCCGAATTATTTGGCAGAAATTCCCCGGCCAGCCATAGTAGCTGCGCAAAAAGAAGCTCTCTGCTGGGGAAGCTTCCAAATCCTCTTTTGCCGCGGAGCGCAACCCCAAGAAAACCCACGCCAACCTGTCTACCCAATTTGCATCCGTCAGTGAAGCCCTCAGTGCTGCTTTCAGTGATCTATGAAAACGCTCGCATAACCCATTGGCCTGTGGGTTGTACGCGGTTGTGTCATGATTTATTTTGTTTTTTCTTTTGAATTCTTGGATGGAACATGGGTGGGCAATATAAGCTGCGGATTCAGCCATCACACATTTCGGATAACTTATGTTGAACTGTATAATCACAGGAGTTATTGTCTAATTTGACCTTGTTGGATTTTATTACCCCCTTTGTTATATTATTCACTTTCTTTTAACCTGTACTCTTAATCTATTCGAAATAAAGATTAATTCATTCATTCATTCAATTGCAACGCCTGCAGCCTGGGAGTTTGCAGATGCAGGAGATGGACACACCACCAACACTTCAGTTTATTACCTCCGCCAAGGAGGTAATGCTTTTACTACTGAACCACTAATCCTATCATTGTGAATCCAATTGCTAGTCATATGTTTTCATGGTCAAGGAATCTGAAAACGTACACACAAACACTGTATGGGGGGGAACTGTGGCGCTTGGTGGAGGTCTGCGCTCTCCGAGTGCTTTTCTAGTTTGTTTATATTTTGGCTAGGTTTAAAACTCGCGTTCGATCGGTTGGGCGTTACATCTTCCGCCAAAACGTATGTATTTTTAGAAAGTACGATTTCTAAGCTTTACAATGATACCAGGCACTCACGGGGGTTTTCCCGGGACTTGCCGTTAGTAAACAAAGAGTCATGATTTATGACTTCTCGTGCTTGTATCTCGTAATGACGCGGTGCTCATTCCGACTCACTTTGCCAGCACGGGTCACATATATGATACCACAAAATGCAGTGTATCACAAGACTGTGATAATATCGTATCGTGGCTCAAGTATCATGATAACATTGTATTGTGAGGCTCTGGGTGATTCTCACCTCTAGTATAATAATAGTTTACTCATGTGGTCCCAAGGGTCCCTAGGGACCCCAGGTGGGTGTGGCTGCATGTGGGAAGAAGGATAAAAAAAAAATTGTTATGAAATGTTAAATGCCAGATTGGACACATTTTTAGAGAGGATAAATGAGGGAGATGATACTGATTTTTACATTAGGCTTTAATCAGTAGTTTGCTGTGGTTGTGCTGTTTATATTATGATCAACTTTGTTCGTAGTAACCAAAGGTGGGAAATGGGTGACATTTACTCAAGTTCTTTTTCTCAAAATTGTTGTTTGTGAGTTTTAGTTCAAGAAATGTCTGTTTACTCTTTACTCATAGAAACAATTGTACTGTTACTCCAGTACATTGGTCATACTCCTGAGGTCAGTCTTAATTTCACTAATTTAGGTGAATGGGAGGAAAGTTTTCTCCTCTTATCACATTTGAAATGACCATTTTTCTATTCTGGTGCAGGAATATGATTCATTTCTGTCTGCTCTTTCCCGGTAGGATTTTGATTACATTAGAGTGGACACCAAAATAGTTTATTCTCAAGTTCCCTCAGAGTAACACATCTAGGACAAAAACCTCTTAAACTGGAAAAGTTGAGAATTTACAAGAAAATACTTGCAAATATACATGAAAAATTAAGGAGTTAAAAAATTTAAATTTTTGTCTAAAAATGTCAAATTAATTGCAAAATAGCTGTACATTTATAAGAAAAAAAAACTGCATAATTATGAGGGAAAACTCACAAATTGAACAGAAAAAAGAAAATCTCACTAACTGGAAATTTAGGAGGAATAGAGTCACATTTGTAAGAAAAAACAATAAATTTATAAAATGGAAAAAAACCACAAATTTATGCAAAAAATTATGAGAAGAGTCATAAAGTGAAGACATAAGCCTCACCATTTGGCAGAAGTAATATTTTTTTTAAAAGAAGTTTCCTTAATTTCACTCAAGTCACTGTTGCTGACTTATATCCAGGAAGTGATTTGAGGGGGGGGGGGCGTCATTGTCCTTGTTAATGACCAGAAACCATCACCCCGGTTAAACTTCTCGTCTCCCCACAGAGTACAAGAATAGTTCATAAATTACAATTGAAGATGTCAGTGAGTTCAGCTGCAAATGAAGACTTTTTTTTAAACTTACGAAAAAAAGTTGCAAATTTAATGGAAAAAAAGTTTCAAATTTGTGAATGTATAGTTGCAAATTTGTAACAATAGTAGCAAATCCATTGCGCAAAAAAAAAAACAACAAAAAACTAAATCTAGTAGGAAAGTCACAAATTTGCCAGGAAAAAGTTGCAAATTTATTTGAAAGAGTTATAACTTTCCAAGGAAAATGCTATGTACAAAAAAAATTGCAAATTGGCAAGAAAAGGGGAAATTTCAGAGAAAAAAATGAAAAACTTGTAAATTTGCAATTTTTTTTCTTGTAAATTTATGACTTGTCTTGGAAAGTAGTTTTCTTCCCTCTCATTTATGAGTTGTTTTTTCTCTCAGATTTGTAACTTTTTCTTGTACATTTGGGGCTTGTTTATACAATATGTATGACTTTTTTATTGTAATTTGTTTATTTTGTCATATTTTTTCACCTTTATTAAAGCAAATTTGTACTTAATTTACATTTATAACTTTCCACTTTATGCTAAATTTGTGATTATCCCCCACACACCACCACCCAACCTTGTCAAAAAATAACCTAAAGTCACTACTGCTTATACATCAATAATTATCTTAAGGAAGCCCTATTTTTTAAATATATTTTCTAGATACTCCACCCACCTGTGGTTCTACTCAAAATCTATCAGACTCAAACCCTGTCTTTGTTCAGCTTTTTACCTCTTACACATTTGCACGACATAATGAATAGGACATCAGGATTTGCACGACTACAGTCAACACCCCCCACCCCCACTCCTGCTCCTTACCCCTCTTTCCGGGCTCGTATGCGGCTGTGGGTGACTATCTTGTCATAGGCTGAAGAGTCTGCGCTCTCCAGGAAACAGAGTGACACCAACACCAAGGTCACGACCGCCAGCTGATGCATCCTGGGAAGTTACCGGTCCTCTGCGGGGCAAGGGCACTTGTCCTTTTAAGTACACACACACAAAACAAACAGGGGATATGTGGTCACACAAGAGAGAGAGGGGGCTTTTATACCAGCAGCTTTCTCCCTCTAACACACCCACTCTCTCACAGTGTTGTCCACACCATCACACACCCTTCTCCCCTTAGTCAGTCTCCTTCCTCCAGCTCCGACTTGCCTTATAGGATCACCGTCTCCACCTCCCTTGAGTTTTTTTTTTTACCACCATCACGTCCCAGAGCACCAAAGACACCCTGTGTTTCAAACTTTACATCATTCTAACAAGTAGAGCCTGTGTGTAACTTGTTCACATTTTTTCCCCCTCAAACATTTAAAAGGTACAATTTAAGAATGAATAATAAAAGGGAGAAGGCATTTCATTAACTTTCCAGCTCACTGTCTTTTGACCAGCCAAGGGATCAACCTGTACAGTGGAAACGGTCATTCTGAGATTCTTTATGCAGAGGAAAAAAAAAAAAAAGCTGCATAAAGCTTCAAAAACATTTGCCAAATGTAATAATCTAAAAAAATAATGTAAAAGTATTTTATATTTTGTTGCATAAGGCAATAAAAGCATTGGTACTTTAATGATAAACTGCAGGAGTGCATTTTTTACTCCTAAATTTGAGCCTCTTTCAAATTTGAGTTTTTACTTGTACATGTTACTTTCTTTTAAATTCATTTTCTAGCAACATTACAACTTTTCCCATGTAAATTTGTGATTTCATGTTTGAAAGTGTATCCTTTTTTTCCTAACAATTTTTCTCATAAATATCCACTTTTTTAATCATAGGTTTGCATCTCTTCATCAGACCTGAAACTTTTTTAATCATGAATCTCCTACTTTTCTCACAAATGTGAGGTTTTTTGGTCAGGTGAATTTGTAAATATTTTTTACTTGCGTGTGGGAATTTACTGTCTTTTTGATTGATTTGATTTTGATTTTTGATTGATTTGATAATGAGCCTTTTTTATAGGATACATTTGCTCCTTTATTCTTGCAAATTCATGGAGTACATTTGCTTCATAAATTTACATCTTGCCTACAGTAATCTGGTGATTTTTCTTAAAATTTTTTAGCTTGCATTAATTTACTTTTTTAAAAGAAAGTAAGAGGAAGAAAGACTACTCAGAACTCTCGTATTTCTCTCGTACGCTGTCACTTTCCCGTTTCCCCCCCACTCGTTTATGCTGATTTATTATTCCCAAAACCATTTACTCCTCTGAACTCCCATTTGTATTCCACTTGTCCCTTCATCCTCCGTGCATGTTCACCATTCATCAGTTTAACTTCGTCAATCCCAAATTCCCCCTACAGCTGTCTCATTCTCCCACATTGCAGCCAGATCTTTATACAGCTTCAAAGGCAAAATCCATCATTAAACAAGCTCCCCGGACAGGTCTTGTACAGTCCTGACTTCTGAACATGAACAAGTATGCTTCAAACACTCCCCTGGTAATACTGAGTGATTGAATCTGAGGGTAATTTGTTTCAGTTAGACCTCCTAGTTTCCAACCTGGGGTCAGAGTACCCGTAGGACAAGACCACAGGAGTGAGTGAAGCTTTATTTGGTCTGAGGTTGGGTCAAAATTTAGTTTGCCCTTATGTAATTAGTAACACGTTTAGATAGTTTGATAATTATCCCAAAATAAGCTGTGACCCTGCAGAGATGTTTCTGACTATAAACCACAGTATGCAAAATGCTATGAAGTTCACCCTTAAACTTTTTTGGAGGAGATTTAAAAATCACCTTCAACTTTTTTTTTTCTTGTAAATTTGCAACTTTCTGATAAATTTGTGACTTTTTGTGTAAATCTGCAACTTTCACACAAATTTACAAGGAAAAAAAACAATTTGAGAAAACTTGTAAATTTTACTTTTTCCCCCAAAATTTGTGATTTTCCCTTGTAAATTTATAACTTCTCATAAATTTGCAACTTTCTTCTCCTAAATATGTAACTAAGAAATTTGTGACTTTCTTGTAAATCTGCACTGTTCATAACAATTTTTAACTTATTATATAGATAGATGTACTTTATTGATCCTAAACTGGGAAATTACAGAATATAAAAATAAAAAATACAGAATACATAATTCTGTAATTTAAGGGTTTAAACTCCTCCCCATTAAAAAAAAATCCAGAGCCTAAACACAATCTTGCTAAAGCTCATATCAAAGCAGAGAATGCAAAGGAACGTTCACAAGCATTGGGATTGTTGGAGTTTCCTCGGGGTTCATAAAAGGTTGCACAACAGTTCCAACAGTTTTTATGGTGGCAAACCATTTTTCTTGTTGTAGAAATCGTTTTTCTTTCAAGAAGAAAATCCTTATTCATGCATCTGTGTCCTGAATTGTTCCGAGTACATGTTTCTGCAATATAGCCTACTGGTATCAGACTGAATTGGCTGATCACAAAAGAAAGTGACCGACTGAAAATGGCTAAAGTTACTCGTATTAGAATTCTGAGAAAAATGACCACATTTACCTGAAAGTACTAAAAAAATTATAGCAAAGCAACCGTTAAATTGGGTCATATTTCTCAAATTTCTAATCAGAGAAACACAAAATTTGTCATTTTCAGCAAGTCACTTTTTTTGGTTGCTGATCAGCCCATTTAGGCGTATATATCATCTTGCTGTATAGTGAATAACCACATTTGGAATAATTTAGAACACAAATGCATGAATAGGCATTTTCTTCTTGGGGGGAAAAAAAATTTGTTTTTATAATTGCAAAACTGATTGGCAGCTAATTCCAATAAGAGTTTTGTCGTCCCAACTAGAATTGCAATAAAATTATTGCAAACCTGGTTTTATCACAGCTTAGTCCTTCATGCATTCTGAGAACGACGAAACAAATGAGCTTAGAAGATGAGCCATGATTGACCAAGTCCTCACTGACAACCCAGTTAATAGAAACGCTTGCTAGCTTCATTTCATACATCAACACCAGCTGGCATTCCATTAATGGATTACTGGATTATCATTAATTATTAATCACCTGACTCGTTTGTAATTGCGCACTTCACCTCGGCTTTCTGCACTCAAAACAAACCTTTTAAAACGTGCACGGCAGCTCTACAACTCTGTTCATGCAGAGAAAGCAGAGAGCAGATCATCCACACTTGTGTATGACATCTCCCCCTAGTGGAGATGACTTGTCAGTGCAATGTGCAGCGAGATGTAGAGCATCATCCAGTCAGTCAGTCTAGACAGCACAATTTAGATCAAACTGAGAAACGTTTTTACATTGTAGGGAAGTTCAGGTCTCTCTCTCTGGTCTTGATCCAGTTTAGTTTATTGGTTTGCACAGATTTAAAAACAATGTACAGAAATTGAAATCCATACAAAAACATCTTGGTGCAGGAGAGGAAAAAAACCCCTAAGGGCTTATAAACTACCACCCAAGCTAGAATAAACATTAAAGAACCACCGATACATTAATATCACAAATCCGCATGTTTTGCATTGCCAAAAGCTGCTCATTATTCCCGTTTACCTAAAAAAGTATGTAGGCTATGTATACGTCAGACAGCTTGGACCAACAAAGCTGTGCATCATCATTTCAATTATTTAGATCCACTCTTCTAGAATTCATTATTCAATGTACTTTGGGACCATATTTTTCTTTAGAAGAGATCTAAGCAAACTCCATTTAAAGTTAAAGTCCTACTTTCACTTCTGACATATTTAAAGGTCAAATCGATGTTTCACATCAGTAATGCGATGATGTTTCCATATCTGTGGCAGAGTGGTTTAGTGCAAGTTGGAAGATGACATGAGCCCCAGAGCCTTTAATTTCAGCCTTTTGATCACACATATAGTAGCATTTCATCATCTGTTGAATATTTCATCTCGTTTTAGTTGCCGTCTTTTTTTCCACCATTAGACGTCACAAGTCAGAACTAATATTAAAGTCGCAACAAGGCCTAAAAAACAGAAAAAGAAAATATATAAATTTAGTTTACACCTTATTCAGTGTGAGACTTTTCTTTTTCTGGATTCACAGTAAATGTGCAAAATGGAGGGGTAGGGCGAAGGGATGAATTGGGATGCACCCTTAGTCTGTCTTCCGATGTGTTTTAATGTCAGAAGACAGGACAACGAAAGACTTAAATATCAATAAAATAACTAATGATTATACTGTTTAATTATAAAGTGTTTTAGGCCTACAGGTCAAAGTTTTTACAGGAAGATTTGCTGGGAGAATATTTGGGGGGGGGGGTTTACATACTCAAACTATTAGCAGCCAATTGATATGGTGCACTGTAACAACTTAACATTGCAACTGTTGAGTGCTGTCTAGCATTAAAGAAAGTGAAAAAGTGATTCATAATCTGCATCGTGACCTTAATTAACTCCAAAATCTAACGGGTTCATCTGCAGCCCAAGGGCCACCTCTGGTGAACATTTCCTCAACATCCATCCAGTAGTTTTCTGTAATCCTGATAAAGAAGCAAAGCAACATGAAAGCGTTCACTTCTTGGTGGTGGTAATAACATCATTCACAAATCATTTCAATTGATCTTTAAGCCAAGGGCTTATTTCCTCTGGGTCCAGATTTACAAGCTCACTTTACAAAATCTACTGGATCTGCAAAACGAGTCCACTGGATAAAATGGGATTAGATTAGTATCTTCTTGACTCCAACAAATATAAATGCCTGAACTGCAAATTGGAAATCACTCTTTGGGATATTTGTCTGGAGTGATCACACCATTAGAATAAAAGGAGTTTTAAAATGATTTTAAAAAGAAACTGCATTGGAGTTTTCTGCTTTTCATGCATACATTTCTAATCTACAAAGTATGTTCACTGTGCCTTTTTTTCCCTTTTAAAAATATAAATGTATATCACCAGACAGCTATTAGTTTTGATAACGGTCTCTAAAGGATCCTATACGATTTTCAGCTTAAAGAAAGAAAATGGCAGCCTGTTGGTGTCCAGGTCGTGTTTTTCCTCCACGTTTTAAAAATTACTTAAAATATTAGGAAGAATCAAATTCACATACAAATTGATGGTGTAACTATTGAAAGAGTGAATGAAATACAATTTTTGGGAGTGATCAATGATAAAATATGCTGGAAATCTTCGGCTAAAAGCATTTTTATTTTATCCAAAGCATCCATCCATCCATCTTCTACCGCTTTTCCTGAGGTCCGGGTCGCGGAGACAGCAGTTGAAGCAGAGAAGCCCAGACTTTCCTCTCCCCAGCCACCTGCTTCAGCTCTTCAGAGGACACCAAGGCGTTCCCAGACCAGCTGGGAGATGTAGTCTCTCCAGCAAGTCCTGGATCTGCCCCGGGGTCTCCTCCCAGTGGGGCATGTAATTAATCAAAAATCACTTTTTATTCTGTATTGTTCCTTGGTGTTACCATATTTAAGTTACTGTGTGGAGGTCTGGGGAAACAGTTATAAAACTAACTTACAACCATTGCATTTACTGCAAAAAAAGAGCTGTGAGGATCATACATCCAGTCAATTTTTTTGAACAGAGTAATAATGTAAGGAACCAGGTTTTGCCTAAAAATATTCTAGATTTGTTTTCTCAAAGAGAGGGTGGTCATAATTTAAGGGGCTCGTTACATTTTAAGTTGCACAGTTGTTGTACAACTAAAAAAGTTTTTTATTTCGATGTGTGGTGTAAAGCTCTGGAACCGGTTAAGCAAGTGAGTCCCTAAAACAATTTCCAAACATTATTCAATTCAAAAAGAATTATAAAAAAACATTATTTTCACTAGATATGAGGAAAATGAAAGATGTTAACTGCAGTATGGGTGTTAGAATGTATTTTTCTATTGTTAGGTTTGTAGTATATATTTAATTCTGAAATTTTGTCATTGTATTTAAAATTTGAGAGCTTTTGGTTTAAACTGACTATGGTTTAAGGGGTAGGATTAAATAAGTGTTGACTTCATCCAACTCCTTTTTGAGCATGTAGATTGTGATGCATCTGAATGAAGAGAAAAATTGTCATTTATTATGTTCTATTTTTGCCTTGTGTTTTACTGATTTTACATTTGTATGTTTGAAAAAAAAAATTCAATCAAGATTTGGCATTTGGACAATCACAACTTCTTCAAACAAATGGGAAAACCAGATGCAAACATCTGTTTCTGCCTTTTCTATTCCAATAACAATTAATTAGCATCTTTATCTAAGCAGCTGTTCTCTTGGTTAAATGTTTTCAGAAGGAAGTCATCCATAGACTGGCACAACTGTCTGAGCCATATGTTTACTGTGCAACTTATATGCAGTGATTTTAAGAATAAATAAAACTCAAAAATAAAATGAGTCATAAAACTCTTTATACTGTCTGAATAGTAATTATGCCTAGGTGAAAATGGAGGCATACAATAATCAGTTAATGTGTCTCTGTGTGTGGTATCTGTCCATCTGTCTGTTACCAGCTTTTCAGCTCGCCCAGTCAAAATTAAGTGCAACTAAAGGCTTGTATCACTGTATGGCCATATTTTCAACTTTCAATTTGCCAGAATTTCAAAATAAGGTTTTGTTTTAAAAATAAACATAAATTTAACTCACCTTTACTGTCAGTAAAGCTGGGAAACCGGTATTGTAATAACTATGTCGGGCCACTAGAGGCAACAGGGCAACTTTATTTTTTTTTTACAGCACATGGATGACATCCTGTCACGGTCTATCTCTAGCTGAGAGATACATAAATAGCGGTTATAAAATAGCGGTTAATGAAAAAAAAACACTTATTCAGCAACTACACCATTTATTCATCACATCGATTGTTTTCACACTGGTTTGCCATTTAGTTTTGCAGAGGAAGGATGAGGCATTTTCTTCCTGGCATTTTCAGTTCACTAAATACTACAAGTCCCAACATTCCTGGCCTCAAAAACATGGCGGACCACAGCAGCCCACTGCAGCAGACGCCTGCGCAGAGTAAGTTTTATGCTTAAATTATGCAGCAATTTCAGTATTAAAACACCAATAACTCCAACAACTGCAATATTTGATTCTTAAAGTTCAAGTTACATCACATTTTTTTTTCCAATGTCTGATTTCACCCCCCCTCCGTATGGGGATTGCTTTGTTCCATTACTGTAATTTAACCTGTTAAATTGAATGCACATCCTACAGGCCGATTGCCTTGCTGGACGTTGACTGAAAATTATTGACCAAAATATTGGCGAAGAGACTTGAAGGTGTCGTAATTCCCTTCATAATGTAAGGAGACTATTAAATCTTATTCAGAATGGATCAAGGTCAAAGGTCAAATCTCTTGTTGTCTCTCTTGATGCAGAAAAGGCCTTTGATAGGATTGAATGGCCTTATCTTCTAGGTGTCCTTTCAAAATTCAATCTTAGTGACAACTTTATTAGGTGGATATCCTTGCTATATGCTGCCCCCCGTGCCTCTGTTATTACAAATGGCCTGAGGTCCTCCATATTCACAGTGAGACGTGGTTCTAAACAGGGCTGCCCGGTCTCACCAATTCTGTTTGCCCTCGCTATGGAGCCCTTAGCGAAGGCCATTAGATGTGATTCCTTGGTAACAGGTACAGATGTGGGTCCCACAAATCATAAAATTTCCCTTTATTGTGATGATGTTCTCCTCTAAGTAACCCAGAATCTTTTATAACAAGAGTTGTTGAAATAATTAATTCTTTTGGTCATTTTTCAGGTTATAAGATTAACTACTCTAAATCTGAAGCCATGCCCCTTACCCCTCAGGTATCTTGGTCTCCACTGTGCTCTACCCCCTTCCGCTGGTCTCCATCAGGTTTTGTTTATTTGGGCATACACATTACTCCCTCTCTTTCTGGCTTATATAAAGCTAACTTTGTTCCTGTAATTCGTAGAATCAAGGAGGCCTTGGCTCGCTGGACGGCCTTGCCTCTATCTCTCTTAGGAAGGGTCAACCTTGTCAAAATGGTTATACTTCCTCTGTTATTGTACCCCTTCCAGATGATCCCAGCTCTTTTAACAAGAAAATCACTTGCTATTCTTAATAGCTCTTTGACATCTTTTCTGTGGAGGAACAAGCAAGCCAGGTTAAAACTTAGCACATTACAGCGCCCACTGGATGAAGGAGGCCTGGTAGTGCCAGATTTTAGGCGCTATCAAATTGCTTCCCTCTCTATTTACACTTGGCACTAGGGATGGGCATAATTTACCGATTAACCGATAATTGATCATTAAGAATTTCACCGAGGAAGTTCATTTTCGTCGACAAACCTTTTTTTTTTTTTAAACAATCCGACGTTATTAGGCCTAGTGCACGGCCGTCCTCAAACAATGCAATGGCAAAATTTGGGCACCAGGGGGCAACATTACACCATCGCCGTACCCTGGCGTGCCTCAGTTGATACATGCGGGCTTCCGTAGGGCAATCGCCAAATCATGAAGCGGTTACGGCGAAGTGTTGCGTGGGACCATTTCAATTTAAAAAATGACCAGGTGTACTGCAATCACTGCAATGCAGCATACAAATATACCTCATCGACAGGGTCCATGGAACACCCTTATTACGCGAAGAAACCGCCAACAGTGGTTGCGCGCTGAGTAATGGCGGTCGTGAAGATTCTTTTTTTTTTTTTTTCAGAAACTTTATTGAGAAGGTCATGAAGATTCGGTGTACACACGTCGAGGGAAGCTGCAGGAGGCGGCGTAGTGGCTCGACGGGAAGACTATTTCGCACAAAATGGCACAAGAGAACAGCAAAAAGTTCTGCGCGGCTAGACTAAGTAACACGAGCGATAGAGCAATGAATGCGGTCTTCGTTTGTTGGGTGGCCGCTCGGCAGGGACAGAAGCTGGGTAAAACGTCTCGGCCAATCAGCTTGCGGGGTGAAACGTCTCGGCCAATCAGCTTGCGAGATTCCCGAGCCGAGCCAACACGAGAACAGAGAGAGGGCTCTCCGTGCTGATTCCTGATGTTCTAATGTAGTCTACCTGCCTTGTTACGTACCTAAAAATGTTAATGATTAACCGATTATTAATCATTAATTCTCCCGACGATCGGTGAAGAAAATTTCACCGAATGCCCATCCCTACTTGGCACTGGTTTAAAAATGATCCCACATCCACCTGGCTTAATATAGAGGCGGCTCCGGTGGCCCCTATCCCTCTTAGTCACATATTATACGCATCTAAGAAATGGGTTTGTCTCAAATTAAAGGGGAATTTTATTTTACAGAATACTTTAAAAGTTTGGAGGATGGTGAAGAAGCTTGGAAATCACCCCCCCCTCACACCTGTAGCATCATCTCACTTTGGCTCAGCAATAATTATTCTCCTGCTTAAAGACATTTTTGTTTCATCCAGGAATAACGCAAATAAATGGATTTTCTTCCTCCAGGCCACAGCTGAAATCCCCTCTCTTTTGTTAAAACCAGCCTAAGGAATTTCCCCCAATGTCCGGCTTCACTTTTATTGCCCCCATAAAACATGCAACAGATCCACACTCAGCTAATTTCCTTAAACTGTGGACATGCTGGATTTAACTAGTGAACTTTAAAATACATTATTACAAACTCAATTCTAAACCTTCATTCTTTTCAGAACTATGAAAATGCAGATGGACTCTGATGTTTTTGATGTGGAAAATAATGTGTGAAATGCATTAATCTGTGTTTTTATATATATGCATGTTAATGTTTTAAATGAATGTTTATTCCTGCATGTTGATTTAGAAGCACTGCTTATAAGATACACTAAGGTTAGTTTAGTTATACATAAGTGTGTAACAGTACATTCCAATGTATTTAAAACTGTGTATTCCTGTGGACTGATATCACGTGTCACCAGTCTTCATAGAACCCCAGCTTCTTCATCCTATTGGTCTCTCACAGACAAGGCCTGTTATTGGACTAAAGGTTCATTGAGCCCGCCCACGAAGGACTCTCATTGGCTGAGATCCCGGAAGCCCGCGGAACATAAATAGCAGAGAGATCCCAGCTTCACTCTCTTTTTCACCTGCTCTTTTTCGTCAGCCCTCCTTCTGCTCCGGACTCTCTTTCCCCCCGGATTTCTTTCCGGCTGCTCGTTTTTTTTCTGATCTCCTCCATTGTCTACACACAGCAAGGAAGAACAAAGGACTTCGACCATGTGTCGCTTTTCTGAACACAGAGCAGATAACTCGTAATTTATGTAACTTTGTATTTTCTTTTTCTCTTAAATACCTAGGAATTCCTATTTCTTTGAGCTCAATTCTTAATCGGAGTTAAACTCCAATTTTTATTCATCACTTTTTCTTTGTTAAACTTTCTGTAAAACCACCGTTTGTTTAATTTTAATGTAAACTTTAATCTTGACTTTATTTTATAATATTTTTCTTGACCAAGCACCCACCAGAAGCTACTATTTTTATCTAAAGTCTGAAGCCCTTTTAATTTGAGATCGGATTGGATATCTTTTAATTATTATCGAAGACCTCTTGAAGAAAAACGCAGCTCCCACATCACGTGCAGCTGAGGAATCAACGCGCAGCTGTCCATCGCGCTGCAGAAACGTCCCCATCTGGCTCCGAGCCCAGTTGCAACTCTGGGCCATACAGCCAAAATCCAGCCTCTTCGACTGCTTGAATCTAAAGGTCGAACTGTGGACCCTGAAATATCTGCGGGCAGATATTTCCCCTAACATCCACGAAATCTTGGGCTGAGGACGATGACAGACATCGACCGAGGAGCACGTGAGCTGCAAAAACTAATTCCACTGCTGAATTAACGTCTGAGGTTCGGTAATAATTTGTATATCTAATCAGATGCAAATTAAGAAGCCCTTAACATAACTCTTCTTTTCATTAAAATTCCATTTTTATTTTCTTAAGATTAATTTAGGACTTTTTCATAATTAATAAACTTTCTCCATAAATTTGCGTTGTTTTTAATAATCTGTTAACTCAAACTGATAGAAATTCGTTTCTCAGTTTAACCCTGGTTCCGAAAATATTGACATTGTTAATCTATCATTTACAAGATTGATTTTATGATTAAGGAAATTACTACCATGTCTGTTAATCATTTCGTTTAATAAATATTTAAAAATGAGAGAAGTTGTTGGGAATTTATTTCATTCTGAGTCTGTTTCAAGCCCAGGTATCGAATTCACGGAAAATTTTTGAGACTGATTATTGATTAATTTATTGAGTGATCAAACAGGTATAAAGTGAGATTAAAGATCAAATTGCTTCTTAAAGATAGAAGCTGGTGCCCCTTACAAGTGTTATTAACTTTTCTGATGTATATGAAATGAGATTTGAGCTCAGATTCCAATACATCAATATAAATTAAATAATTCATACCTGATCATATTTATTATTTATTAATATTCCATATTTCCGTTACACACCTATTTATTTAAACCCGGATTTTCTCCCTGGTCTGGCTGACCAAGCCTTCTCCTTGTGGTCTGATAGGGAAGTAAAAACTGTAGGTGACTTGATGACAGGGGCACTCTGCTGTCTTTTGAGCAGCTCAGAGAGAAGTATAATCTCCCACAGAATAACTTTTTTGGGTATCTGCAAATTTGTAGTTTTATTTCTTCATCTACTAAGCTGCATCCTAATGGGTTCTTTCTTTCACCTATGGAGAAAGTGATTCAGAAACCAGACCCTAGAAAACTAATCACTCGGTTCTACAAGACCCTCTCAGTCCCTTCCAGTGATTGCACAGCTCATGTCAGATCTCTTTGAGAAGTGGACTTTGGAGAATTATTTTCACCCGATATATGGGACGAGGTGTGGTCAGGTAGTGCAAACTACTTTTTTACTAACAAAGCTAGAGAGTTACAATTCAAGATCATATACAGGCTTCATATTACTCCAGTGAAACGCAATAAGTTTAACCCTCTATTTTCAAAATTTTGTAATAAGTGTAAAATTTCTGAAGGTTCATATTTTCATTGTTTATTTAAATATCCTCCTATTAATGACTTCTGGGTAAAAATTTGTAAAGAAATTGATATTATATTCAAGAAAAATCTAGCCCTCACTCCTCTTAGCTGCATTCTAGGAGTAAATCCTACCCCACTGAATCTTCGCTCCTCCGCACTCAAGCTGTTGCAGGTGCTTCTCTTTAGTGCAAGAAGACGCATTCTTCTTTTATGGAGCTCAGACTCTGCTCCGACAGTTACACACTGGATTCGTGGTGTGATGGAACTTATCCCATTAGAAGCTATTAGCTTCTGGTTCAAAGACAAACCTTTTTGTTTTTTTTGATATACGGGGCCCCTTTTTGAGTTATATAGGAGGAGATGGCGCCCAGGCCCTCCGGAGTGGCCTCTATGGTCTTGCTTGGACTGAGAGGTCAAAGTGCATTACCAAATAGACCACAATTATTTCCGATTGTGTTTTCAGGATGTAATTCTTCTGCTTCTGACAAATTTGTATTGTATTGTGGTATTTATCTATTTATTTGTTTTGTTTTGTTTGTTTTTGTGTGTGGAGATGGGATGATGGGGTGGGAGTTTGGGGGCTGAAAAAGAGGGTTCTCTTTGTCATTTCTTGCTGTTCGCTTTTTCTGTATTGCTTATGGCCCTCAAAAGCTCAATAAACATATATATTAAAAAAAATTGTTTTCCAAATTGCTTTCTCTAAAGTTCAGCTGATTTTTTTTTTAAGTCTTAATACTAATGTCAGTAATTTAAACACACCACGGTGACATGCTTCATTCACTCACTTTGAAATGGTTCACTCACTAAATCAAGCAATTTATTAAGCTGAAGAGAAACACGACACCTGTATTTTTTTATATATATCACATCTAACAATCACATTTTTATGCCATTTTTCTTTCCTCTGTCACTCTGAGGTCCACGGTGGTGAACCTGAGGGTCAGTAGTCAGAGGAGCTGTGAAGATAACAGGCTGGAAGCTACAGTTAGGCCCAGAAATATTTGGACAGTGACACAATCTTCATGATTTGGGCTCTGCATGCCACCACATTGGATTTGAAATGAAACAACTACAACGGAATTGAAGTGCAGACGTTAAGGTTTAATTCAAGGGGTTGAACAAAAATATATAATTAAACATGTAGGAATTGTAGCTATTTTTATACAAATGCTCCTCATTTCAGGGGCTCAAAAGTAATTGGACAAATAAACATAACCCTAAGTATTAACCGAGATCAGAATGGCTTTATAAAGGGAAGACAAGGCTTCCATAATGTAAGAAGACTATTTAATATTATTTATTCTAATAAAGAAGCACCGGATACAGCTCTCCTATCATTGGACGCCGAAAAGGCCTTTGATAGGGTCGAATGGCCCTTTGTTTTTGAAGTCTTACAAAGGTTTGGACTTGGAAATAATTTCATAAAATGGGTTCAGATAATATATAATAATGCTACAGCAGAAATCCTAACAAATAGCAATATCTCAAAATCAATAAAAATCAATAGAAGTTGTTGACAAGGCTGTCCACTTTCACCTTTACTGTTTACTATGGCAATTGAACCTTTAGCGATGACAGTACGTTTACAATCACAAATATATGGAATTAAAGTAGGACCAACAGAACATAAAATCTCCCTGTATGCCGATGACATAATTTTGTTTATGTCGAATCTTAAAAAATCAATTCCGACCTTGTTGAATTTAATAAAGAATTTTGGTGAAATATCAGGATATAAAATAAATAAAACTAAATCTTCAATATTAATGCTAAATGAGACCCAGAGAAATCACCCAGCTCCTGAGGCAAATCAATTCAATGTTGTAAATCAGTTTAAATATTTAGGAATTCAAATTGTGCCTAAGCTAGAATTAGTCGCCAGTACCAACTATGAAGCCTTAATGACAGACACTAATGAGTTAATTCAGAGATGGATGTCACTACCAATGTCGATGATAGGGAGAATCAATATACTTAAAAGTAATATCTTACCTAAAATACTTTATTTATTTCAATACATTCCTTTACCACCACCTTCAGATCTATTCTCAAGAATTAAAAAAAAGTTAGTGGAATTTATATGGAACAACAGGAGGGCTAGATTACGTCTGTCCTTACTATATTTACCATTTGATCGTGGAGGTCTGAAATGTCCAAACTTTATGTTGTATTACTGGTCGGCACAACTGAGGTCTATGACATTATTTTTCATCAAATGATCTCCCTCACTGGACTGAAATGGAGTCATACAATTTGCCTTTACCTCTTCCCATATTCATATACTCAGATTCGGCAAAAAAATTACAGAAACAAGTTAAAAATCCATTTGTAAAGCATATGATCAAAATATGGTGTGAAACTAAAAACTACTTAAAAGAACCACACTTATTGTCACAATTTAGTCCAATATGGGGTAATCAATATTTTAAACCAGGGAGAGCGGATGCTGTATTTAAAGTATGGAATTTAAAAGGGATTAAAAAGATTCAAGATTTATATCTGTCATGTTCAGATAATGTCTTTTGAAGAGCTGAGGATCAAATTTAATCTTAATAGAACACATTTCTTTAAATATCTTCAGCTTAGGAACTTTATTCGATCAAATCAAAATAATGCTCTCACTCGACCTATTTATTCATCCTTGGAAAAAATTTTGACGAAAGATAGTAAGAGAAAGGGTATTATTTCAGAGTTTTATAACTCATTGACACTATCCTCAAGTGAAAACTCACAGAAAAGATTCAACTATTGGAAAGAAGACCTGCAAATTGAAATTTCAGAGTAACAATGGGAATTGGCTTGTACAGAAGCCCAAACCAAATCAATAAATGTACGTCTTAAATTGATACATTTTAAATGGTTAATGCGGATGTATGTTACACCGGTGGAATTAAATAGATATAACAAAAACATACCAGATACGTGCACAAAATGCATGGAAAGTAAAGGAACCCTATTTCATTGTGTATGGGAATGTAGAAAAATTAGAATGTTTTGGGAAGAGGTGAGGGTAACAATTGAAAAAATAATTTCAAAACAAATCATATTGAATCCTAGATTGTTTTTGTTGGGTCTGTACCCAGAAAAGCATAACTTTAATAAAAGTGAAAGAGCATTCATAGACCTCAGTTTGCTTAATGCCAAAAAATGTATTGCACTACTGTGGAAAAAGACTCATAGACCAGATGTGACTCAGTGGTTAAGACAGATGTTAACAAACCTTCCACTAGAAAGAATAACATACATATTGAAATCAAAGGAAATTGTGTTTGAGAATATATGGAGACCTTTCATAGATTATGTGAAGAATTTAAACATAACTTTTGAAGAAGAAGGTGAATGATGTGTGTGGACTTTGTAAATTCCAAACTGAACTGAACTGAATGTATAATATGTATACTTATGTAATGGATTGCCTAGACTAAACAGAGGAGCATTGTTGATGACTTGCTTTTGTTAGTGGTTGTTGGTGTTTTTAGTTCATTTTTTTTTTTTTTTTTTTTTTTTAGTACTTTAGTGTTAGTGTTTGATTGTTTGTGTCATGTTTGTTAAAAAAAAAGGTTCAATAAAGATATTGTGGAAAAAAAAACATAACCCTAAGTAAAATGTTACTTTTCAATATTTTGTTGAGAATCCTTTGCAGGCAATGACTGCCTGAAGTCTGGAACCCATGGACATCACCAAACGCTGGGTTTCCTCCTTTGTGATGCTTTGCCAGGCCTTTACTGCAGCTGTCTTCAGTTGTTGCTTGTTTGTGGGTCTTTCTGCCTTAAGTTTTGTCTTGAGCAAGTGAAATGCATGCTCGATTGGGTTGAGATCTGGTGATTGACTCGGCCATTGCAGTATATTCCACTTCGTTGCTTTAAAAAACTCCTGGGTTGCTTTTGCAGTATGTTTTGGATCATTGGTGAAGCGCCGTCCAATCAACTTTGCTGCATTTGGCTGAATCTGAGCAGAAAGTACTGTATATCCCTATACACTTCAGAATTCATCCGGCTGCTTCTGTCTTTTGTCACATCATCAATAAACACAAGTGACCCAGTGCCATTGGAAACCATGCATGCCCATGCCATCACACTGCCTCCACCATGTTTTACAGAAGATGTAGTGCTTTGGCTCATGAGCTGTTCCAATTCTTCTCCCAACTTTCTTCTTCCCATCATTCTGGTACAGGTTGATCTTAGTCTCATCTGTCCAAAGAATGCTGTTCCAGAACTGGACTGGCTTCTTCAGGTATTTTTTGGCAAAGTCAATTCTGGCCTTTCTATTTTTGAGGCTGATGCATGATTTGCACCTTGTGGTGAATCCTTTGTATTTACTCTCATGAAGTCTTCTCTTTATGGTAGACTTAGATACTGATACACCTACTTCCTGGAGAGTGTTCTTCACTTGAGTGGATGTTGTGAAGGGTTGTTCTTCACCATGGAAAGGATTCTGTGATTATCCACCACTGTTGTCTTCCGTGGACGTCCAGGCCTTTTTGAGTTACCAAGCTCACCAGTGCACTCTTTTTTTCCTCAGAATGTACCAAACTGTTGATTTGGCCACTCCTAACATTTCTGCTCTCTGATGGATTTCTTCTTTTTTTTTCAGCCTCAGGATGGTCTGTTTCACCTCCATTGAGAGCTCCTTTGACCGCATGTTGTGTGTTCACAGCAACAGCTTTCAAATGCAAACGCCACACCTGGAATCAACTCCAGACCTTTTAACTGCTTAATTGATGACAGGTTAACGAGGGAAGAGCCCATGCAGCCTTATTTTTTTTGCAGCCTTCTGAGTCAATTGTCCAATTACTTTTGGTCCCTTGTAAAAGAGGCAGCTACGTATTAAAGAGCTGTAATTCCTAAACCCTTGCTCTAATTTGGATGTGATACTCTCAAATTACAGCTGCGAGTCTGCACTTTAAGCCCATATTGATTATATAATTGTATCCTGAATATGTTTTCGTAAACGGCTAAAATAACAAAACTTGTGTCACTGTCCAAATATTTTTGGGCCTAACTGTAAATAAGAATATTACATGTTTACTCAGTGTTTCCTGTGGCTTAAAAACCTTGGTGCGGTCGAAACATATTTTCTCCCCTGGGGGGGCGGGGGGGGGATACACATACTGGAATGTGTTAATTTTATACTATTTATTTCTTTTTAAAATTTTACACCGTAACGTTGCATATGGAACTTACATTTGAAGTACTGTACAACTGAGGCTTGAATACTGGGCCAGTTGGGGTCCCACCCAGACATCCTGTGTTTAGACTTTTTAGTGGTGTTATCCTTCTCTCCTTCCTCTGCCTGAACACTTTCCTCTCCTTGGCTCCTCTCTTCCGTCTCATCTTGACCTCTCTGAGCCCTGTCTAATTCAGCTTCTCTCTCTGTCTATGGTGGTATAGAAACAGGTTAGAAAATATCAAGTGTCATGTTTTGTCCTGCAGGATTTTTTTTGTCATGGTTTACATAAATGACAAAAATATGTGTATTTTTTGTAGTTTTACTGTAGTGTTTCTTTTTATCCATTGAGAGAGTAGGGAAGGGAAAGAACCATTCATAATAGTAATGTACTCAAGCATACTTAAATTATATGATCAGGTGGGTATAGTAAATTAAATTAAAAGTAGCCAACCAAAAGTTTCTAGTTGAGTTAAGGGTACAAAGAGCACCTACTTAAAAACTTGAGTAATGACTTCAGTCTTCAAGGTTTGAAGTTTCTCAAAATTTTATAACAATTTTCTTATAGTTTTCTACTTTTCTCGGTAAATCTAAAGCTGAAACCATGTTCCTCAAATTTGTAATTTCCTCTTGTAAAATTGACTTTTCTTGTACATTTGAAACTTTATTATAAATTTGTGGATTATTTTATCCAATCATGGATCGTCACCTTATCGTGGTGGGGGGTTTGCGTGCCCCAGTGATCCCAGGAGCTATGTTGTCCAGGGCAATTTGAATCTGATAGGGTCACCCAAGACAAACTGGTCCTGGGTGAAGGGCCAGACAAAGAACGATCCAGCAGACTCTCATGATAAATTGTATATCAAGGATTCAGTGTACCCCGCCTGGTATGGGGTTACCGGGGCCCCACCCTGGAGCCAGGCCTGGGGGAGGGGCTCGAGGAGGAGGGGCTTGATGGCTAGCGTCTGGTGGCCGGGTTTCCACCCATGGGACCCGGTCGGGCTCAGCCCGAAGGAGTTACATGGGTCCACCCCTTCAGTGGGCTCACCACCTGCAGGAGGGATGATGGGGGTACGGTGCTATGTGGATTAGGTGGCGGTCAAAGGCAGAGACCTTGGCGGACTGATCCCAAGCTTTCTAAACTGGCTTTTGGTACATGGAATGTCACCTCTCTGGTGGGGAAGGAGCCTGAGCTGGTGTACGAGGTTGAGAGATACCGGCTAGATATAGTCGGCCTCACCTCAACACACAGCTCCGGTTACGGAACCAGTCTCCTGGAGAGGGGCTGGAGCGTGGCCTTTTCTGGAATTGCCCCGGGCGAAAGGCGACGAGCAGGGGTGGGTATTCTTGTATCGCCCCACCTTGCTGCCTCTATATTGGAGTTTTCCCCGGTGGACGAAAGGGTTGCTTCCCTGCGCCTTCGGGTCGGGAAACAGGTCCTGACCATCATTTGTGCCTATGCACCAAATGTTGTTTCAGAGTACCCACCCTTTTTGGAGTCTGTGACTGGGGTGCTGGAGGGTGCTCCTCTTGGAGACTCCATTGTCTTACTGGGGGACTTCAATGCGGACGTGCAATGACAGTGAAACCTGGAGGGGGGTGACTGGGAGGAACGGCCTGCCCGATCTGAACCCGAGTGGTGTTCAGTTATTGGACTTCTGTGCTAACCACAGTTTGTCCATAACGAACTCCACGTTCAAGCATAAGGGTGTCCATATGTGCACCTGGCACCAGGATACCCTAGGTCAAGGTCGATGATCGATTTTGTTATCGTGTCATCAGACCTGCGACCGTATTTCTTGGACACTTGGGTAAAGAGAGGTGCAGAGCTGTCAACTGATCACCACCTGGTGGTGAGTTGGATCCGATGGCAGGGGAGGAAGCCATTCAGACCTGGTAGACCCAAACTTATAGTGAGAGTGTGCTGGGAGCGTCTGGCTGAGGCCCCTGTCCGTGAGGTCTTCAACTCCCACCTCCGGAAGAACTTCAACCACATTCCGAGGGAGTCTGGAGACATGGAGTCTGAATGGGCCATGTTCTCCACCTCTGTTGTTGAAGCGGCTGCGCAGAGCTGCGGGCACAAGGTGGTCGGTGCATCTCAAGGTGGAGACCCCCGAACCAAGTGGTGGACACCAGTGGTGAGGGGGGCCATTAAGCTGAAGAAGGAGTCCTATCAAGCTTGGTTGGCTTGTGGGACTCCTGAAGCAGCTGAGGGGTACCGGCAGGCCAAGCGGAGTTCAGCTCAGGTGGTTGCTGAAGCAAAAACCCGGGTATGGGAGGAGTTCGGTGAGGCCATGGAACAAGACTTTCGGTCGGCCTCGAAGAGATTCTGGCAAATCGTCCAGCGCCTCAGGAGGGGAAAGCAGCTCCCTGTCCACACTGTGTATGGTGCGGATGGGGCACTGTTGACTTCGACTGGGGATATCGTCGGGCGGTGGAAGGAATACTTCGAGGATCTCCTCAATCCCACTGATACGCCTTCCACAGAGGAAGCAGGGTTTGGGGACAAGGGGGACGAGGTGGTTAAAAATCTCCTTGGTGGCCGGGCCCCGGGGGTGGACGACATTCGCCCTGAGTACCTCAAGGCCCTGGATGTTGTTGGGCTGTCATGGTTGACACGCCTCTGCAACATTGCGTGGAGGTCGGGGGCAGTGCCTTTGGCAGGGCAAACCAGGGTGGTGGTTCCTCTTTTCAGAAAAGGGGATCGGAGGGTGTGCTCCAACTTTAGAGGGATCACACTCCTCAGCCTCCCTGGGAAGGTCTATGCCAAGGTACTGGAGAGGAAAGTCCGGCCGTTGGTCGAACCTTGGATTCAGGAGGAGCAATGTGGTTTTCGTCCTGGCCGTGGCACATCGGACCAGCTCTTTACCCTCTCGAGAATTCTCGAGGGTTCGTGGGAGTTTGCCCAACCAGTGTTTTGTGGACTTGGAGAAGGCATTCGACCGCGTCCATCGTGGTTTTTTGTGGGGGATGCTTCGGGAGTATGAGGTATCGGGCTTGTTGTTACGAGCTATTCGGTCTCTGTATGACCGTTGTGAGAGTTTGGTTCATATTGCCAACACTCGGTTGGACTCATTCACAGTGAGAGATGGACTCCCCAGGGCTGCCCTTTGTCACCGATCCTGTTCATAATTTTTATGGACAGGATTTCTAGGCGCAGCCAGGGAATGGAGGGTGTCATGCTTGGTGACCACAGGATCTCATCTCTGTTGTTTGCAGATGATGTTGTCCTGTTGGCTTCATCCAACAATGACCTACAGCTCTTGCTGGGACGGTTTGCCGCTGAGTGTGAAGTGGCTGGGATGAGAATCAGCACCTTCAAGTCCGAGTCCATGGTCCTCAGCCGGAAAAAGGTGGATTGTCCTCTCTGGGTTGGGGACAGGCTCCTGCCCCAAGTGGAGGAGTTTAAGTATCTTGGGGTCTTATTCACGAGTGAGGGGAAAATGGAGCGAGAGATTGACAGACGGATTGGAGCAGCATCTGCAGTGATGCGGACGTTGTACCGGTCTGTTGTGGTGAAGAGGGAGCTTAGTTCTAAGGCAAAGCTGTCGATTTACCAGTCAATCTACGTTCCTACTCTCACCTATGGTCACGAGCTTTGGGTAATGACCGAAAGAATGAGAACGCGGATACAAGCGGCTGAAATGAGCTTTCTCCGTAGGATTGCTGGACTCACCCTCAGAGATAGGGTGAGGAGCTCAGTCATCCGGGAGAGGCTCAGAGTAAAACCGCTGCTCCTCCACATTGAAAGGAGTCAGTTGAGGTGGTATGGGCATCTGATTAGGATGCCTCCTGGACGCCTCCCACTTGAGGTGTTTCAGGCACGTCCCACTGGGAGGAGACCCCGGGGCAGACCCAGGACTCAGTGGAGAGACTATGCCTCCCAGCTGGTCTGGGAACACCTTGGTATCCTCTCTGAAGAGCTGGAGCAGGTGGCTGGGGAGAGGGAAGTCTGGGCTTCTCTGCTTGAACTGCTGCCTCCATGACCCGGACCTCCGGAAAAGCGGTAGAAGATGGATGGATGGATTATTTTATGACTAATTTTTGTCTGTTTTTAAAATAAAATTACTGGGGTTTTTTTTAGATAAATTTGAAACAGACTGATAATTTTTTTTTTTTTTTTACTTTTTCCTTATAACAATTTACATTTTTGACCATAATTTTGCAGTCAGAACAGAATAATAATTTAACTCTGATTACAAAGAAAAAATAAAATTGTATTTAATGAAATAAATTAACTTAAATGACCAAGGATGCCGTTATTTCCGTTATATTTCTTTATATTTATAGTTTTTTTTTGTTTTTTTTTAGAAATCTCACCACTCATCAGGGAAAACCTCCCTTATTTTGAAATCAAATGTTGACACGTTTAGTTTGTCTGAAGGCTACTGACAGATTAAAGTCACTGACTTCATGAATTTTGGTCATCTTAACCTGCTAGGTACATAATTGGGAACTGTAGCGGACTCTAAAGACATAATTCATCACAATGTGTGTTCATGTGTGTTCAATATGTGTTCAACACCCCCCCACTCCCAACACACAGCCCCCCAACCTGACCCTCACTAAGACCCAGGTGAGGACGGAGCTGAGGAAGATCAAGGCAAGGAAGGCGTCAGGACCAGACGGCATCAGCGCAAAGCTCCTCAAGTCCTGTGCAGACCAGCTGTGTGGGATTGTGGAGTACATCTTCAATCTGAGCCTGAAGCTGGGGAGGGTACCACAGCTGTGGAAAACATCTTGTGTGGTGCCTGTACCAAAGACTTCCCACCCCAAAGATCTGAACAGCTACAGACCAGTGGCCCTGACGTCCCACATGATGAAGACCCTGGAGAGACTGCTCCTTGCTCACCTCCGCCCCCTGGTGGGACCAGCGATGGATCCACTCCATTACGCCTATCAGCATGGCATTGGGGTGGAGGATGCGGTGATCTTCCTCCTTCACCGTTCTCTGTCCCACCTGGAGAAGCCCGGGAATGCGGTGAGGATCATGTTCTTTGACTTCTCCAGTGCTTTCAACACCATCTAACCGATGATCCTGAAGGACAAGCTGCTGTGCGCAGGGGTGGACCAGCACCTGTCATCATGGATCCTGGACTACCTCACAAACCCGCCTCAGTTTGTGAGAACCCGGGACTGTGTGCCCGACACGATCATCGGTAGCACGGGGGCCCCCCAGGGAACGGTTTTGGCTCCCTTCCTGTTCCCCCTTTATACTGCAGACTTCTCACACAACACAACACACTGCCATCTACAGAAGTTCTCTGACGACTCTGCGATCGTTGGCCTCATCTCCAGTGGAGTTGAAGCTGAGTACAGAGGGCTTATCCAGGACTTTGTGGACTGGTGCCATCGGAACTGCCTCCAGATCAAGGCGAGGAAAACTAAGGAGCTGGTGGTGGACTGCCGCAGGCAAGGACAACCCCTCACAGCACCAGTAAATATACAGGGAACAGACATCGAGATGGTGACATCCTACAAGTACCTGGGTGTTCATCTGAACAATAAACCAGACTGGTCACACAATACTGACGCACTCTACAAGAAGGGACAGCGCAGGCTGTTCCTACTGAGGAGACTCAGGTCTTTTGGTGTACAAGGGGCGCTGCTGAAGTCATTCTATGACACGGTGGTGGCATCAGCCATCACTTTTGGAGTGGTCTGCTGGGGCAGTGGCATTACAGCAGCCGATAGGAAGAGACTGAACAAACTGATCAAGCTAGCTCTGTCCTGGGGCAGCGCCTTGACCCAGTGGAGGAGATAGGAGAGAGAAGGATGGTGGCTAAACTGTCATCTCTGCTGGAGTCCGAGTTCCACCCTATGCAGGACACACTGAATGCACTGAGGAGCTCATTTAGCAGCAGACTACATCATCCTAGGTGCACAACCGAGAGGTTTCACAGGTCCTTCCTACCTACGGCTGTCAGACTGTATAACCTAAGCAGGGCTGCTCGCAGAGATAGCAAAAAGACGTGACAACCTACTAGTACTGAATGCAAAAGACGCAATAGACTTACACAATGGTCCCCTCCGGTATACAACTAGGAAAATACCGGTCGCTATGGAGGGTGAGAATATGTATGGGTACATAATCATACCATGTAGGATAACTAAATAGACGGTTGTGCCGTTTCATTCCATCTAGCTACAATGCTCCGCACTGTGTGTGTTTATATATTTATATATTTATTCCATCTAGCTACAATGCTCCACGCTGTGTGTGTTTATATATTAACATATTTATTCCATCTAGCTACAATGCTCCGCACTGTGTGTTTATATATTCATATATTTATTCCATCTAGCAACAATGCTCCGCACTGTGTGTGTTTATATATTTACAAATTCATTCCATCTAGTTACAGTACTCCGCACTGTTTATATACTCATATTTATTCCATCTAGCTCCAATGCTCCGCACTGTGTGTTTATATATTTATTCCATCTAGCTCCAATGCTCTGCACTGTGTGTCTATATATATATATATATATATATATATATATATATATACTGTATATATACACACATACACTCGCTACTCTTGTTTTTCTCTTGCCTTCTGATTGTTGCTATCCCTGTGCTGTTGCAATCCTGGAATTTCCCCATTGTGTGACTAATAAAGGCTTATCTTATCTTATGTACAGAATGATCTGTTGAGGCAGTTATACAGTAAGTTGCAAAGTTAAACATGCAGGTTAGGGAGTTAAGGGGCGCTTGCGCACGCAGCAACCGGCAGCTGGTGGTTTGTCACCAGACTGCAAAACAAATCTACCTACGGGTACAAAATGAGTAATTAAAAAAAAAAAAAAAGTGACTACACGGCCGGGGACCGGTCTCTTAGAATCAATATGTGGCTGGGAAGCGCCTACAATTCGATTCTTTTTTTTTTTTTACTCAATAGTAGAAAATACACACAAATTACTAAAGGGCCTTTTCCACTAGCACGCTTTAGCGTGACACGGGACGGCTCAGCACGCTTTGTACGCTTTTCCACAAGCCCCAACACGGTTTAACAGCCGTGATTCTCAGCCCCGCTGAAGGGCAGGGTAAAGCAGTGCTGAGCTGTGCCGTGTTGTGACGTTAACAGACTGGTCGCCGCTGATTGGTCAGGTCGTAACCGGCGCTAATTGGTCAGGTTGTAACCGCCCCTCTCCTCCTCCTCTTCTACCAAATCTTCACGACCTTCTCAATAAAGTTTTTGAAAAAAAAAAAAAAAAAGAATCTTCACGACCTACTCAGTACGCAACCACTGTTGGCGGTTCCTTTTCAGTGTATTGCTGTGCTATTTTTTATTTATTCTCTTTCAAAAATGGCTTCGCGTAATAAGGGTGTTCCATGGAGCAGTAAGGAGCTGCAGTGTCTGCTCACTGCATTGTCAGACGAACGTATTCAGCGCGAGTTAGACGGAGCCGCCCGGAATGAAAAAATATACCGGGAGGTCTCGACATCGGAGTCCTTTAACGGTGAGTTTTAATTTTTTTTTATTGTGCGTTTTTTCGCAAATATATTCGGTAAGACGCTCAGTTTATTTATGCAATAAAAAAGCTGTTCATTTGTGGATGGATCGCTGCTTTATTGCAGCACAATGCGGACTAAAGCTTTTATTGTAATTATTCATGTGAACAATACGCTGAAATAAGCTTATGTATTCTTGTTAAAAACTATTGTCTTTTCTGTATATATTTCGTGCTGTATTTTATTGTGTGCATTTTCCTTGTAGAATCATCCCACGCGTCCGCCGCGACAGCCCGTCCGGATTATTCAACCGAGCCTTCATGACCCACAGCTGGCAGAGACGGATTAATTCTACCGAGCCTCAGCACTCAGTGGTCAGCGTGTATAAAATGTCGATTAACCTTCATGTTGTGTTGCAAAGTTTTTTTTTATTTTAATATTTTGTATATAATAAAATGGAATTGTTTTGGAAAGTGTGGTTTGTCTGTTATAACACTGAATTATAAAACAGTATAATTACATAGAAATTCCATTGCCTAGTCTGATCAAAATGATACTGAGGGTCAACCATTGTAAAGGTAATGTAATTTTTAACTAGACCAAAAAAGAAATCTTTTTGTACGCTTTCTGTTCTTTTTATTGAAATATCATAAAAAATTATAAGTATATGTAAATTGAATGTTCTATCGGCATTCCAAATTCAGAGATTTACAATACTTTAGAAGGAGTGTAGCATCATCTAAACGGAAAATAATAATACTGTTGTTCCAAACGTTGACCTGAAGGTGAAAAACATGAATTTTTTTAATTCAGTACATCCAAAATGCCCTAGGATGTGGTGTAGTCCAGTGTGCCACCGTCTCATTATTTAATATGAATAAAAACAAGTTTCAGCTCATTATTTCTAGGTCATTTGGCAGTTAATTCAAAACAAAAGTGACTTGTGTTGTTGCAGCTTAATTATGAGATAAAATTAATTGTGAGATAAAACCACAGAGCGTGCAAGGCAATAATCCTTGGATCCTCCATTTTTTGTCTGGTGTAAATAAGGACTCAGTCCAGTGCATAACATCACGGGAGTGTGGCCCCGCCTCGCTGAGAATCTGCTGCTGCCCCGCAACACTGTGCTAATGGAGACAGAAGCGTTCCGAGCTGTACTGAAGTGAATCGAGCCGTACCGAGGTGTGCTGGGCTAGTGGAAAACAGGCTTAATATGCTAATAATACAAGTAAATACCTCCTAATTTCGCTATTAGGTTAAAAAAAAATGCACATTTATTTATTTTCCATCAGGCGCGTCAGGGAGCCCTTTGGGTCCAATAGCTCGGGCACTCGACAGCTCGGGTGTTTCACACACATACACATCCACACTTCATTCATTCCTATTAACATGTTTTGGGGTTTTGTTCAATACAATGCACAAAACCACTCCTGCACGTGGGTTTTTCATTCACTAAGTGGCTCCTGGCAACGTAGTGCAGACATAAATGTTTAGCAACGGCTGTTATATGAGCTCAGGCTTTTTCATCAGGCACCTCTAGGCAGCCGCTGAAGGACCTCAGTTTAGAGGTAGCATTTTTAGCTGCTGCTTTGTCACTACCACTGGAGAATAAAAACGGCATGCCTGCTAGTGCGAGAAAAGAGAGAAATTGCCAGTCTCATAACTTAATATTGTAGTGGCTGGTGAAATATATCTTCAGCAATTCATCAGTCCCTCGCCTTTCCCTTCATATGAAGCCGGCTGCATTTGAATTCTAACCACATCTCTTAGCTAAGCGACTCTTCCATTATGGCTCCCGTTTCCAGTGGGTTAACACCATGATACACGCCAGTGCTTACATACCTCTTAAGATTTTTTTCTGCGTTGAAAGTGCTTTAATAAACTCATGTTTCTGTCGGACAGTCACGCTTAGCGAGATGCTGCCTGCTGACTGACTGGAAAACTTGTGTGAGCGGGACGCTTCTAAACTCCGCGCAGATGACGGCCACGCGCGTTGTTCGTGTGCACGTGTAGCACTTTAGGTGCAGTCTTGTACCCTTTTTGTAGTACTGAGTTATGACAGTGTAGTTAGGGCCTGAGCCACTGACAACGTCAGTTGGCGAAAGCCCTATTGTAATTGCTCAGCTCGAAGAAATTCTTCCACCTAAACGAATGAATTTTTCACCCTCTGAACGTTAACCAAAATGCGATTTTTTTGGCAGACCCCTCAGACCCGGTGAAAAATTCGATAAACTGGAAAACACATGTGCCCCCCGACCCCTTATTTTTGTGGGTGGGGCCAAACGTACAAGGTCTATGGAGACTGGAGACCATAAACTTTGCCGTACAGACATAAAATTTGGATGAGGTGTGCATCACCTCAAGACATGCAAAAAACATAATTGTGGCCCATACCCACCACCAACAGGAAGGCCGCCCTCTTGCCTCAAAGTCGCCCAACCTCCAATTCGGAAAAAAGTCACACCTTGCATTTGAACGAACTAGTCCTAGGTACCTGCTCCGATTGAGCTCATTTTTACATGGCTGCATCTATAGGCATTGGCCATTAAAAATTGTATAAATTAAGTCAAAATCTCAAAAGGTGTGACCAGGGCGCCATGGCGAAGTTTGACTCCTCCCCTTACAACTTCAAACAGCTGTCATTCGGGCAAAAAATTGTCCAGTGTCCCCCAAACTTTCCATGATGGAAAATAGTCCCACCCCAAATGCGTTAACATTAAAATAACTGACAAAAGATATAGCTCCACATAGTGGTTAACAAAAGAATTGCTGAAAACTTTTATTACTCACACATCACTTGCCAGACTGAAGTGAAATTTTCTGAGATCAATCACACCACAGCGATGATCATAACTGCACATCAACTTTCACATGATGTCATACGTGTTACCATGGACACGCCCTCCTCGCCATTCAATCCGTGAGCTTATGGGGAGGGGTGGGAAGGTCCTGGAGTCATGAAATTTGGAACATATGTTGAGGTGACTGTCATATATATTCCTATATGGGTGGACAACACATATCTGTCAGGGAAGTGTTGCTCTGGCGTCATGGCGAAGTTTGACTCCTCCCCTTACAAAATCAAGCAGCTGTAATTCGGGCAAAACTTGTCCGATGTGCACCAAAGTTTCTATGATGGAAAATAGTCCGGCCCGGAACGCGTCTACATGAAAATACCTGACAAAACATATAGCGCCACCTATCGGTTAACGAAAAAATTGCTGAAAACTGTTATATTTCCCACGTGCTGCTGGCCAGAATGACGTGAAATTTTCTGAGCTTCATGACACCACAGCAATGATCATAACTGCACATAAATGTTAGCCTGACATCATACGTGTTACCACGGACACACCCTCCTCGCCATTCAATCCATGAGCTTATGGGGAGGGGTGGGAAGGTCCTGGAGTCATGAAATTTGGAGCATAGGTTGAGGTCACTGTCATATATAGTCCTATATGGGTGGACAACACATATCTGACAGGGAAGTGTTGCCATGGCGACATGGCGAAGGTTGATTCCTTGCCATGAAATATCGGAAAGTTGTATCTTGGACAAACTTTGTCTCATTTTCAACAAATTTTTGACAATGGATAATAGTCCCACCCTGAACATTCCTATATAAAAATAAAAGTTAGAGCGCCGCCTAGTGGTTACAGTATCAGACCCTTGTAAGTTGGACAAACTTTGTACGATTTGCACCAAATTTTCTACGATCAATATTCACCCTGCCCCAAATGCGTCTATATACAAATAATAAAAAAAAGTTATAGCGTGAGGGGAAAAAAGTTGCACATTTATTAGAAAAAGTCAAATTTTTGAGGAAAAAAGGTTCCTCAAAGGAAGAATTGCTGACAACTGTTTTCTTTATTTTTCTCTCACCAGCTGAAAAAAATTACATGAAGGAATGACTAGGGCTCATTCACAGTACATGTGCTTAGTACAGAATTGTTTCCATGGAGGCCGGCATACTTCAATGGCTTTCTCGCCATGCAAAACATGACAGTTACAGCTCAGACAATCCTCATCTGATTTGGACCAAACTTTGCACAAATCATACTAATCCCACTCTGAACACGTCTGCATATCAATATTCACAAAACTTTCACACCCGCACCTACTGCTGACATTAGGTACTGTACAAAATTGTTTCAAATTTTGCGCAAAGATCAGTAGTCACAATGACATGACATTTTCAGTGGTTTCTCAGAGTGCATTGGACTACCCTCAGTGGAAGTCACTTTTGTCCTGCGATAAGCACAGTTGCCATGGAAACCCACTCCTTGCCTTTCAATAACGGACACTTGTACAATGGACAAACTTGGTACAATTTTCACCAAACTTTCTACGATCGATAATAGTCCCGCACTGAACGTGTCTATATAAACATAAACAAAAGTGTTAGTACCCCTATTGATTAAAGGAAGAATTGCTGAAAACTGTTTTCTTTCTTTTCCTCTCACCAGCAGAAAAAAATACATGAAGGAATGACTAGGGCTCATTGACAGTACATGTACATAGCACAGAACTGTTTCCATGGTGACCGGCATGCTTCAATGACTTTCTCGCCATCTAAAACATGACTGTTACAGCTTAGACAATCCTCGTCTGATTTGGACCAAACTTTGCACAAACCATACTAATCCCACTCTGAACATGTCTGCATATCAATATTCACAAAACTGTCACACCCGCACCTACTGCTGACATTAGGTACTGCACAAAATTGTTTCAAATTTTGCGCAAAGACCAGTAGTCACAATGACATGACATTTTCAGTGGTTTCTCAGAGTGCATTGGACTACCCTTAGTGGAAGTCACTTTTGTCCTGCGATAAGCACAGTTGCCATGGAAACTCACTCCTTGCCATGCAAGATGTTTTTTTTTACTTTGGAGGCTTGGGGAAGTCCAAGGGTCGCCAAATGTGGAACGCAAGTCAAGGTGACTCTTCTTTAGCTCTGTATCGATCTGCAACATGTACTTAAAATGTTAAGTGTTACAATGGACACATGTCCAAGTTGACCTTATCACCATACGTTGGACAGTTGTAAATTGGACAACCTGTGTCAGATTTTCACCGTAATTGCCATGATGGACTTTTGTCCAACTTTGTATGCACCTACATAAGAATATTTGATAAAAGTTATAGCACCACTTACTGCTCAAAGGAAGTTCTTGCCAAATGGTTTACTTTATTATTCCCGCAGCCCTGGCAGCGACAACAGGAAATTTTCCAAGACAGCAAGGTACGACGGGCGCTGGGTTGCGCGGGTGTGTGGGGCGCGAAGTCCCGCTTACACCTGCTTGCAGGTTTAATTACCTTTAACTTTACTACCTGGACAGAAGGGACAATTGGGCCAGATCAGACAGATTCTAGAATCGTAGGAGCCTGGAGGGTGTGATAACAGATGACACATACACAGGAAGTATGAAAAGCTTGCAAGTACAGTGGGGCAAAAAAAAGTACTTCGTCAGCCACCAATTGTGCAAGTTCTACCACTTAAAAGATGAGAGAGGTCTCGAATTTTTCATCATAGGTATACCTCAACTATGAGAGAAAATGAAAAAAAAAAATCCAGAAAATCACATTGAAGGATTTTTAATGAATTAATTGGTAAATTCCTCAGTAAAGTAAGTATTTGGTCACCTACAAACAAGCAAGATTTCTGGCTCTCACAGACCTGTAACTTCTTCTTTAAGAGGCTCCTCTGTCCTCCACTCGTTACCTGTATTAATGGCACCTGTTTGAACTCATCAGTATAAAAGACACCTGTCCACAACCTCAAACAGTCAGACTCCAAACTCCACTATGGCCAAGACCAAAGAGCTGTCAAAGGACACCAGAAACAAAACTGTAGACCTGCACCAGGCTGGGAAGACTGAATCTGCAATAGGTAAGCAGTTTGGTGTGAAGAAATCAACTGTGGGAGCAATTATTAGAAAATGGAAGACATACAAGACCACTGATAATCTCCCTCGATCTGAGGCTCCACGCAAGATCTCACCCTGTGGAGTCAAAATGATCACAAGATCGGTGAGCAAAAATCCCAGAACCACACGGGGGGACCTAGTGAATGACCTGCAGAGAGCTGGGACCAAAGTAACAAAGGCTATCATCAGTAACACACTATGCCGCCAGGGACTCAAATCCTGCAGTGCCTGACATGTCCCCCTGCTTAAGCCAGTACATGTCCAGGCCTGTCTGAAGTTTGCTAGAGAGCATTTGGATGATCCAGAAGAGGATTGGGAGAATGTCATATGGTCAGATGAAACCAAAATAGAAAAAACTCAACTTGTCATGTTTGGAGGAGAAAGAATGCTGAGTTGCATCCAAAGAACACCACACCTACTGTGAAGCATGGGGGTGGAAATATCATGCTTTGGGGTTGTTTTTCTGCAAAGGGACCAGGACGACTGATCCGTGTAAAGGAAAGAATGAATGGGGCCATGTATCATGAGATTTTGTGTGAAAATCTCCTTCCATTAGCAAGGGCATTAAAGATGAAACGTGGCTGGGTCTTTCAGCATGACAATGATCCCAAACACACCGCCCGGGCAACGAAGGAGTGGCTTCGTAAGAAGCATTTCAAGGTCCTGGAGTGGCCTAGCCAGTCTCCAGATCTCAACCCCATAGAAAATCTTTGGAGGGAGTTGAAAGTCCGTGTTGCCCAGCGACAGCCCCAAAACATCACTGCTCTAGAGGAGATCTGCATGGAGAAATGGGCCAAAATACCAGCAACAGTGTGTGAAAACCTTGTGAAAACTTACAGAAAACGTTTGACCTCTGTCATTGCCAAAGGGTATATAACAAAGTACTGAGATGAACTTTTGTTATTGACCAAATGCTTATTTTACCGAGGAATTTACCAATTAATTCATTAAAAATCCTTCAATGTGATTTTCTGGATTTTTTTTCCTCATTTTGTCTCTCATAGTTGAGGTATACCTACGATGACAATTGGAGACCTCTCTCATCTTTTAAGTGGGAGAACTTGCACAATTGGTGGCTGACTAAATACTTTTTTGCCCCACTGTATGTGTATTTTTTAGTTGTGCACACTTAAAACAAAAAGAGAGTGCTTGTAAAAAACAATAAAAAAATAAAAATAAAATACCCCCAAATACAGTTGTAATTTGTTCAGTCCTTTAGTATTCGTTTCAGTCTTTGAATGTTCGTTTCGGTCTTTGAATGTTCGATCAGTGCGATAGTGACCAGTTGGATCACCTCTACCAGTTAGTTAGGTTCGGGCTTCGGCTCGCCATCCAGATCTGGAGATCCACGTTCTTCTCAATCCAGGCCAAAAAACCTGACCTTCAGAATAGGTCAGAATAAAAAGCTTAAAGGCCTCGGACGGTGACATTTTTTTATTGAACCAATGAACTGATTGTATGAAAATATTCCATTCTGGCCATTCCCGTGATTTAAAATGTGTCACCAGCCTCCATAAATGACTTTATTTGTTAATAGCCCATATTTCACTTAGTGATGCTGCAGTACCGCCATCTCTCGATAGGGGCGTGCAGCAGTGACGTCAGGTCAGGGAGAAACAGGAAATGGCTGCAGGAAATGGATGATCACTGGCCTGCAGAAATGGCTGAACGACAGCAGAGTGATTCGGACAGCGATTATTTTATCGAGTATGACGACCGCAATATAAGTGATGATATTGAAACTGACGAATCTGATGATGAAGTAGTTTTGGGTGGTGCTGATGGGGTTATTCAGCCGTATTTGTTCGAGCCCGAGGGTG